>CM053783.1:427093608-427371108 GCA_028749045.1 Cupressus sempervirens
GAATTTGAAAGCTCATCAAAGGGGTCATTTGGTGTTATGAATTCATGATTGATATTGTCAATGTCTCCTTACAAACCAACCTAATCTTTGTTCATAAATTAGTCATTTTAGTTAGCAGAAGGAGGGTATGTAACGTGTAGAAAGTGCATCGAGAAATCTAAATTCCTCCTTACCACTGGTTTCATTGTTTAAAGTGTTACGTGTTTATCTTTTTGGCTGTAGATAATTATTTTTAATTTAAACAAACATCTAAATATAAATAAAACTTATATAAGAACATAGGTTCTTTCACTACAACTTGTACTCCTTAAACTTTGCAAAAACCTATCAATGATCTGAAAGGCAATCGTACAATCTAATTATTTGAGTAATTAATGTAAAATATAATTATCCACAATGGAGACAAGAGCATACAACTCAATAATAAATTGCGAGCCTCTTATTTGGGAGGTCTTGGGTTCAAATCTACTCAAGCTTACTAATAACAACAATAACAATTAATCACAACCCATAACAATAATTAATCTTGGCTTTGGCCTCTTATCGATTACACACACACACACACACACACACACACACACACACACACACACACACTTTGTCTGAGATATCTACTTCATAATATGGTGCTAGTCTAAATCCATCCTTAAAATGGTCCTAAATATATTTTTCTATACTGAGTAAAATGAATGGAATATTACTTAATCTTGTCTATCTTGGTTGTGCCTAAATAGGTGATCTTCTTCATTTTCTCCTTTGTTGGCTAATATATTTGTTTCCCTGATTCCTTCATGATATATATGTTTAATGGTTGTTTCTTTGAATTTGTCAAATATCTTTAGCACATATTCCAATTTAGAATTTAATAGCCAGTTTGGCGTATTTATTTTTCTTAATGAATTTAGAATAATTTGAGAGTCTCCTTCTATAACTAACTTATTGATTTTGTTAGCATGAATTTTGATGATATTCCTATGGAGAGTATCCTAGTATTGTTGGAACATTAGAGAGATTGACAACATAACTGTGAGTTGCATTCATAACTATGTTTGTCATTGATGTCAACATACTGAGAAGATTTGCAAAGTAGCAGATAGAGATTGAGGTTGTACAGATCAAGAATTAAAGATGAGATCAAGCACAATTGGAAACATGTTCTACAATGTGTCCTAATGGCATGGCTAAGATTGTGTATAAAACATTGAAGACCAGTATTAGTTATTCAAGATTTACATAAGATAGTTTACAGATAGAGTTCCTGAGATGCAATTTACAATGTCTGGATTATATCTCATAACATGGATAAAATCTAATTAAGCACGGTCAGATAGAGATAGAAGATAACTTGATGATGACATCAACAAGTGTGTGAAGTTTGAGGTCATACATGTGATAAATTTGTGAAGACTATGAGCAGACAGTGTTTTGTAATTACGAAAAGATGTAATATATTGTATTATCTCAATGAGGTCCTATTATAATTGCTATTAGAAAAGCCTCAAGGACAACTCAATGAATTATTTTGAGGACATGGTATAAAGGAAAATTATTTTCCTTGTGATGGATATATAGTTGATGGAGTGATCAAGTGTATGGATAAGTGAAGAAGATTGGTAAATGTGAGTAAGTGATCAACGAGATTACTGTGATGTGAGTTTGTAGATCTAGTATTGAGATTTAAGAAGTGTTTTGGTTTGGTATTGGCATGGTAAGAGGACAAAGTAAGAGTTTGAGTTGCTAAGATAAGTTCCATTTCTATTATTATGAAAGGAATAATATAGAGGCCAGTTGGATAGTGAGTTCGGTGGTCTTTCCCCTAAAGCTATTTGGATAGTGGGTCCATCTACCTTCTACAACTCTTAACAGAGTTGGCACAACTCCTAATAGGGTTGGAATCTTCTCACAAGGAATCAAAGTCTCCTAATAGGGATTGATATGTACTAAATGTGTTTTATTGGCTCCTAATAGAGTCCATCCTCTTACAAGGAACTTATATATTAGTACATCATTTTGTAGGTACCATCCCCACTGGGATTTTCCCTCTAATCAAGGGTTTCCCTAGTTAACATATCCGATGTTATTGTGTATGTGTATATTCTTATGGTTATTGTTGATATTGATCACATGTTTAAGGTTTAATAAGGTTGATAAAATTTGTATTAGTATGGTAACTGATTCACCCCTCCTCGCCTTCTTAATTATCTTGGTGGAATTTACTTTCTAATAGATTCCCAATTGCAAACTTAGATTTAAGCCTTCAACTAGAGTCACAAGTTCTACTAAGTTTTTGGATATCATCCCTAATGGTTTGGATCGTTTAATTAACCAAATACCTTTATTTGAATGTATAATACATTTCAGCCCTGTTTGACTTGGATTGCCTCTCCATGCTTTATCAAAGTTTAATTTAGCCCATCCTTTAAGTGGAGGTTTTCATTTGCATTCAGCCCTAGCTTGTTTATTAGCTTTTAGATAGGTCATTGGTGGGTTGATGAGATTAAACCAATTCTTATGCATGTCAGTGTCCCAATCAGAGAATGATCCTTCTACTATGTTAGAGTTTCTGAGAATATTATTAGCTACTTCAATTATGCAATCTTCTTCTTTACTAAGAAAAGAGGTTAGCTCTAATTTTTTATCCAAAAATATTCTCCTATTTCTCTCCTTCCAAATTTCCCATGCAAGAATGGAAGGGGAGATTTTCCTAAGATTAATATATGCCTTAGGGACCCATATTTGGCCAACAACTAAGAAAACGCCTGAAGTTGTTTGGAAAAGGTTTTAACCAAGTTTTAGACATAACCATTGCCAACATTTGTAAGAAAAGGGGTATTCAAATAGCAAATGATCCATTGTTTCTGACTCTTTTTTCACATAAAGGACATTTAGATGGTCCCCCAAAACCCATTTTAGTGAAGCAGTCCATTGTTAATATACTATCTTGAAATGTTGCCCACATGAAGTTTTTGACCTTACGTAAACATGTAGAGTCCTAGCAATGATTTAGAGGTAAATCAATCTTCTCCCATTCATGATAATTAATGATCATCTTGTATCCTCTTTCCACATTATAGTTTTCACTTTTTGAGGCACCCAAAATGAGTTTATAGCTTCTTTCTTTACAATTAATTTATCTACTATTCAGGTATTGTGGGTATATATGTTTATCCTGCAATTCTAAGTTAGTATCCTCAATAGATTTCTATTTTCTTATTTCATGTTGATTGTCATTACTTGTTTTTACAGAGTCGCTAACATGATGACCCCATAGATTTGTTAAGGAATTTTTATATTAGCTGGGAAATTAAAGCTATCTGGAGAAGGAAGCCCATTTCATGAGTCCTCCTAGAAAAGTGCCTCTTATCCTTGTCCAATATCCCAAGTTAGGTTGTTAGTTATAAGTGGTTGACAATGCATCATAAAGTTTGAAGTTTTAGATCCTTTGGGTGGGTTTTTAGTTCTAATAATGATAATGGGTCTGAATTGTTTAAGTACTTATGATATAGAATTTTTGCCCACTTGCTTGTGTGTCCTTAATAGATTCTCCAAACTATTTTTTGCTCCTTAAGCTTCATTTTGTTAGCTCAAGTTGTTTATTCCTAGACCTCCATATTCATTAGGTTGACATAATTTATCTCATTTTATTAAGTTTTTCTTCTTCTTTATGTTCATTCCTTGCCAAAATAAATTTCTTAATTTACTATCGAGTTATTTTTAAACTTTGTTAGGTAGTGGCATACATGATATTTGATAGGTAGGGATGATTGATAAGACGGATTTGATCACTATTGTTCTACCAACTTTAGTTAACCATTTAACTTTCCAAAATCCTGAGTTAGGTTGTTAGTTATAAGCGACTGGCAATGCATCATAAAGTTCCAAGTTTTAGATTCTTTGGGTGATTTTTTAGTTCTAAATAAAGATGACGGGTTTCGCTTGTTTACGTACTTATGATATGGTATTTTTGCCCACTTGCTTTTGTGTTCTTGATACATTCTGCAAAATAATTTTGCTCCTAAAGCTTCATTTGCTAGCTCAAGTTTTTTATTCCTAGACCTCCATATTCTTTAAGCTAACATTATTTATCCCATTTTATTAAGGCTTGTTTCTTCTTTTTTTCCATTCATTGCCACAAGATATTTCTTAATTTACTATCAAGTTGTTTTTTAACTTCCTTAGGTAGTGGGAGACATGATATTTGATAGTTAGGGATGGCTGATAAGACATATTTGATTATTGTTGTTCGATCAACTTTAGTTAACCATTTACCTTTCCAACTCCCTAGATTTTTTATCTATCTTTTCTTATATAAATTTCTATGATTTACTATCCCTTGCTCCTTTTTCCAGATATTTTCCCAAATATTTTCATGAAAAATTATCTTTTCTATATCTCATAAAATTGCAAATATTTCTTTCTAATTTAGGAAAGGTGTTTAGAAAAAAAAATTCTCTGATTTATCCAAATTAACTTTTTGACCCAAAGCTTCCATATATGATTTAATAATGTGTTTAAAGTTCCTTGCTTCCTCCATTGAGCTTTCTTTAGGAAGGATTGTGTCATCTACAAATTATTGTTGAGTAATATTTGAAACTTCATTTGTCATAGGGATTCCTTTAATTTTCTCATCCATATGTGCCTTTTTAATAGCTCTACCAAATGCTTTAGCCATTATGATGAATAGAAATGGAGAGATCGGATCTCCCTGCTTCATATCTGTAGATATACTAAAAAAACTTTCAGCTATACCATTAATTAGTACAGTGATTTTGGATATTTCAATACAATTATACATCAAACTAATCCATTGGTGTGAGAAACCAAATGCTTTCATAGCCTTGCATAAGAATCGTCAATCAACCTTATCATAGGCCTTTTGAATGTCTAAATTCATTAACATCAAGGAACCTTATTTACCTGAGTTGAGTGAATAAGCTCTTGGATTATTATAATTTTGTTTAAAATTGACCTACTTGGTACAAAGCCTATTTGTTCTTCTGACATCACTTTTGATAGAACTTTTTTCAATCTATTAGCTAATGCTTTAGATAAAAATATATATTACATTACATAATATTATAGGTCAAAAATCCCCAGGTTCCTCATGATTTTCTTTTTTTGGTATTAAAACCAGAAAGATGTTGTTAATTTCAGATAATAGGGAACTTGAATTTCTAGTTGCCTTAATAGCCTCCCAAAGATCATGTCCTAGAATATTCCATCATTTATTAAAGAAGAAAAGTTGAAAACCATTTGGTCTCAGAGACTTATCTGTCTTAGGGCTAAATAGTGTTATTTTGTTTTCTTCTAGAGAAAAATTATTATTTAAATTCTTATTATATTGTGAAGTTATTATCTTAGTGATTGTACTTTTCATCTGATTTTGAGCTATTAAATTAGAAGAACCGTAGTTGTCTAAAATGTTGGTATGATATTCAAAGAAAATTCCTACTATTTGACTAGGATTTTTTGTCACATTCTCAATATTATCCTTAATACTCATAATTTTATTAATGTTTTATTAATTGATAGAGCTATTGTGGAGGAATTTTGTGTTTGTCCCCTTATGTTAACCATATTTCATGATATTTATTTTTTCAATATACTTCTTCCTAGCTAAAATATTTTCTTGTTGAGCTAATAATTGTTTTACTTTTGTGTATCTTTCATTATTCATTCCTTTCTTTATCACTTCTTCATTTAGTTTTTTTAGTTCCTCTTCATTATCTAGTTTATACTTTAATATGTAATAACAAATTATATTTTTAAAAGTACTTACACTAATTAATTAAATGGAGAAAAGAAAAGAAAATAATGTTTAAAATAATAAGTGCTTTAAGTGTGCATTAAAAGATTAAATAATTTAAGTAATTATCATTTTATGGCTTTTATTGAATTAGAGGTCAAAAACCATAGGAAGGGTTAGAACTCCTTATTAGAAGCTTTTTGGTCACTTGTACACAAGTTTTGGGAGAGTAAATTTGGAATTGGAGCAAAAGAATTGTTGAATTTTTTTGGAAGGTTTGGATTTGCATACATTCATAGATTATCTAAGATTTCGGTCATCATTTATAGGTAGGGTTTGAAAACCCAATGTAGAATTCCGTTTGAAAGATATGTCTACTTTGTGTCTTCCTAGATGCTTGCAAAATGATTATTAATTTATTGTATTGATTTTTGGATGAATAATTATATTGTGAATTTTGGAAAAGATAACCTGTTGTTAAGGAAAACATGATCGAGAATTTTTTTAGAAAATCTAGAAAATTATAATGATGGTATTTAAAAAAAAAAAACCCTTTCAATATTGGAAAAGAAAATTGGAGGAAAACAACAAATTAAATCAGTTAGGGTTTCAACTTTAGATTTTACCCATTGAGCCATATAATTATTATACATTTTCTAAATAGATATAAATAGTTTTCTTATATTTCAGATAAATTTGGCTTAAAAAATTTGAGAAAAGCATGTTGTAACTAAACGTATACATGTATGTGGACACAAACATTTTAAAGGAAAATCATGTTTTAAGATATCATAGACATGCGAAAAATGATAACTACATGCTTATTTTTATTCCAAAAAACATTTAATTTAATTTTTAGAATTTACATTATTTATTTTAAAAAATAATAATATTATTATTTATTAATTCCAGAAATTCAAAAAAAAAAAACTTTAATTTTTTTTTACTGGTAAAAGGATGAAGCCATATAGTATTATATTAAAAAGAAAAGAAAAAAATGTTTGTTCAAACAAGTACTAGTAGGAAAGAACGAAGAAGAAAACTTCCAATCTCGCCCGGGGCAAAAGCCCTATACATGTATACAAAGGTAAAAGGAGCATACCCTAGTATCAGATCTTTTTGAAGGGAATGCCCTTCTTTACAAATTAAAACCTTCCAAATGAGGTATTTTTGTTGGAGTTAATGTTCTAACAATAGTAAATAAACATTTTTTGCACATGTGGCAAACCTTGTTGAGTTGCTGGCAACACATGTTTAGTTTAGCTGTGAGTTAAAGAGTTTTAGTTTGAATCAAATTCTTATTGTAGATGTGTTGAGCTAGGCGTCCATAAGTTTCAATTAGATATCAAGTTTATGTGTGTTTTGTCAATCATGAAGTAATTTGTTGTCAATCTATTTAGAAGTCATTGAGGAATGTTGTTGGATCAAGCTATTGTATACATTTGCATCTATTATTCAATAACATTAAGTTGGAAGTTCTTTCTTTCTATGTTATGTTTCTATTGTTATATCTTGCCAATATGGTATTAGATTCATCCTCCTATTAAGTTTTGTCTATTAGAGAAGAAGTTGTTAAGAAGATGAAGCCTGGAGAAGAACTGCCAGATGATTATGATTTCATTGAAGGATTTGTTTGATTTTGAAGAAGTCTACGCTCTGAAAATAGGAAAGGATGTAGATAAGTGTTCAATAGTTTGAGGTGCTAATGGATCAGAGAAACTATACCTTTATGAGGGTTACGAGACATTTAATGTGGAGATGGTGTGTCCAATAGTTCAGGGAAATTTGAAAATCTGGAAGCTTGGCATTATACTTTTATGAGGGTTATGAGGCATTTTATGTAGAGATGGTGTGTCCAATAGTGTTTCGAAGTTGGATGATAGCTGCATAACTATGAGAAAATCTTACTCCTCCATGGCCTATTTTCAAAGTATAATTTCTACATAATGTTTACTTTAGTTGTCACATTAAATGGGGGTGTTGGAGTTAATGTTCTAACAGTAAGTAGTAAATAAACAATTGTTGCACATGTGGCAAACCTTTTTGAGTTACCTGCAACACAAGTTTAGTTTAGGTGTGAATCAAAGAGTTTAAATTTAAATCAAGTTCTTATTGTAGATGCATTAAGTTAGGTGTCCATAAGTTTTAGTTAGCTATCAAGTTTATGTGTGTGTTTACAATCATGAAGTAGTTGGTTGTAAATCTAATTAAGAGTCATTTAGGAATGTTGTTGGGTAAAGCTATTGTATAGATTTGTATCTATTATTCAATAAAATTAAGTTGGAAGTTCTTTCTTTCTCTGTTATATTCCTACTATTCTATTTTTCCAATAATTTTATCTCAATTTTATTAATTATATATGTGCCATTAATACAAATATAGTCTTAAAAAAGGCATTCCTTCCTTTACACCTTTCTCTAAAAATTGAAGTGATCCCTTGCTTGGGGATTTTTAAATCTCTTGTATCTTGCCATGGTTAAGGTGATCTCTTCTCTATTTTGGTTTTGCATACTAGTTTTTGGGTTCCTTATTTATTCTCTGCATAAGCTTCATACTCACTGAGAATGATACTTTTGAAAAACCAAATAAATGATCAAATGAGTAAGCCCCTTTTCTAAGATAGTTTTTTTATGTTTTCATTCTAAAAGAGAATGACTTTTTATTTATAATGTTTTAATCTTTGGTTGATATGGAGGTATTTCAATTATATGTGTTAAGAAAACTTGATACTTAATTAATACTAATTATCAATTAGAGAAGATTTGAACTTTTAGGTATCTAGTTTAAATGGATCAGTTAGAAGAATTCCCCTTTAAGAAAATGGATAAGAGCAAAAGGAGATGATAAATTGGTAATGAGACTGAATCTAGAAACTTGTTGTTTTGGTTGGATGTTTAGGTTAAGAGGGCTAAAAATGTTGATTTTCTACCTCTTTTTGATAAAAGCAATCTCAGATCTTTAGAGGAGTTAAAATTGATTCTAAAATTGGTTTTGCATAGAATTAGAGAGTATGCTTGTTGACAATATTAAGTGATATAAACCAAATTATCATTTTTGAAGCTAATTTGCATTTGTATCCAATGCTTGAATGTTCAATTATTTGTCATTCTAAGAGTGGTGGGAGTTCAATTGAAGACCAAAGTTAAACAATGTATTTAGTTTAAAAATGTAAATTTTATTAATGATTTGTATATTATGACAAGGTCAAGTAAGTCTTATCCACGATTTGAGATGGCATAAATTAGTTCTTCATGACTTGGATTTAAATAACTGTGACTGATCTTCCAGTATAAAAATTTCCCTTTGTCATGTTTGTGGGAAGTATCCATATTCATAGCTCTTTGTGGAGAGAATTGCATATTATGTTATTTAGTCATTATCAACATCGATTGTTATGTCCATTTAACCATCTAATTGATTAATTTTTACTAGTTAAAAAAAAAATTGTTGGAAAACAGGGGAGAATCAAATGATTGAATATACCAACAGGGAGAGTATTGAAAATTCATTCTTTGGAAGGATTTATGTATAGTATCATGTATATTTTTTAGAGGAAAACTAGGAGAGTCAACATTCCTAGGGGATAATACCATTATTAACTCTCTCCATGAAGCTGTTAAATAATTGGGGTAGTAAATTGTCAAGAATCCGCAATAGACTATGTTTTAATAGTGTTTGAGGGGGACTAACTTATTGATAATGTGTGAATTGAAGAGATTCTCAAAAAATCTATTTAATACCATCATTGATAGTACTAACTTTAAAGAATATATGAATTAAGATTTAGAGTGACACTATTAATTTAACCTCGAAGTCAATTGGTTGGATGGTTAGGTTAAGAGGGCCAAAAATGTTGATTCTCTACCTCTTTTTGGTAAAAGGGATCTTAGATCTTTAGAGGTGTTAAAATTGATTCTAAAATTAGTTTTGAATGGAATTAGAGAGTATGTTTGTTGACAATATTAAGTGATATGAACCAAATTATCATTTTTGAAGCTAATTTGCATGTGCATCCAATGCTTGAATGTTTAATTATTCACCATTCTAAGAGTGGTAGGGGAGTTCAATTGTAGAATAGAGTTAAAAAATGTATTTAGTTTGAAAATGTAAAGTTTATTAATGATTTGAATGTTATGACAAGTTCAAGTAAGTCTTATCCAGGATTTAAGAGAGCATAAATTAGTTCTATAGGACTTGGATTTAAATAACATCTACTGATCTTCTAGTATCAAAATTTCCCTTTTTCCTATTTGTGGGAAGTGTCCATATTCATAGCTCTTTATGGAGAGAATTTCATATTATGTTATTTAGTAATTATCAGCATCGACCGTTATGTCCATTTAACCATCTAATTGATTAGGTTTTGGTGGTTAAAATAAAAGTTTTGTTGGAAAATAGGGGAGAGTCAAATGATTGAATATACTAATAGGGAGAGTATACCAATAGGGAGGGTATTGAATATACCAATAGGGAGAGTATTGAAAAAACTTTCTTTGGATCTTTAGAAGGATTTCCATATAGTATCATGAATATATTTTAGAGGAAACTTGGGAGATTCAACATTCCCAAGGGATAATACCATTATTAACTCTCTCCGAGAAGCTGTCGAATAATTGGGGTAGTAAATTGTCAAAAAATTGCAATAGACTATGTTTTAATAGTGTTTGAGGGACATTGACTTATTAACAATGTGTGCATAGAAGAGATTTTCAAACAATCTATTTAATACCATTACTGATAGTATTGATTTTAAAGAATTTATGAATTGAGATTTAGAATGACACTATTAATTTAACCTTAGAAATTAATTATTGGTAAGAACCTAAGTTTGTTATCTTTCATTAGAACTAAATGAAACATAGCTAATAGATTATTCATCCATTTGAATGAGACACCAAATTATGATTCCTCAATATACTAGTGTATTAATATCTTTGTTTATACAATATATAATTTCTATGTTCAACCATAGAGCCAGACCCTTGAGAAAATGCATAGGCTAGAAGTAATTTTGATGAGAACCCAAACCATAAACATCGGGGGAGAGACATAGAAGAAAACATATAACTAAGACAAGAGCCTAAATATACAGATTACCAGGGAGTTGTGGTAAAAGGGAGAATAAAAACCTAAGATAGAGTTAAATGATGTCATAACCAGGATACATAATAGACTATATGACCTAAAAAGTAAGAGAAAATTCTTTACTCAAAGCCTTCCTTCATAAAGATCTGAATATAATCCTCCACCTCATCAAGATCAAAATCTATTTGTCCTGACATTAGGATGAATGCATTTTTAGTCTTATCATATTTGGAAAAAATAGTGGTCATAAATTCCAATTTACTAAGGTCGGTGAAGTCCACCTCCAATGTTGCATAGAATCCAAATTCTCTTAGGCAGTTAAAGATCCATTCCTAATTCACACCCTTTATGATGTTTGTCCATCTTAACAAAAATTGGATACTAGCCTTCATCTTTGGCCATGCATCATCAAAGAGGTTATATTCTTTGATGTATAGGAGAGGGCGCCTAAGAATATTTACCCCAAGCAATGAACTAGGGGCACAAACCATGTAGTCTTCTGCATACAAGATCTCTAAGGTAAGAGTAATGCTAAGTACTACTTGTTCCAGGCTCTCCAACCAAGTTTCATCAAATATAAACCTACAAAGTTGGATAATTTCTCCGTGTCCTATCCAAGCTCTGGCCATACAAGCTATGAAGGGACCTATAATAGAGTTGGTTGTGTGCCAAGTGAATTCATAGTTAAACACCTTTTCTCCTAGAGCCCCAGAGACAACCAACCTAGACATGTTATCTATAGGATTCAAAAGCTTGTTCCATCTCTCTGACTTGAGTGACCCTTTGAAAGCCATGGTTCTTTCCTTAGAGGCATAGAAAATGACAAAGTTTGACTCCATTTGAGAACAAAGGGTGCTAAATTCTAAGGAATGCAGGAGGAGGGCAAAGAAAATGATAGGAAGGAATTTATTTAAATAAAGCTCGATGTAGAAATCTAGAAACTTCTCCAAGCTCTAAGAGATTTTTGGAGAGATCAAAGTAGGATAGAAATAAAAATAATAAAAAGGTGAACTTTTAAAGTGTTGAGTACCCCACATACTAGGATCATAATTGCATTTTAAGTCTCCATCTTTAAGACCCTTCGAACTCTCATGTCTAGAGATTATTATACTTATATTTTGGTCTTAGGAAATTGGTATAGATCTATTTGTGTGATTCCTTTCCTAGATTGTAATATTTTTTCTATAAATCCTAACTTGGATTTGATTGCTTATTCATAATGGTTCAATTAACGACGAGACAAGAAAATTTTGGGGGAGGATAAATTTGATCGAAATGTACCTAGATTATTTTGGATTAAAGTTAGTGTTGTCAGGCTTGGAAGAAGCTAGGGAGTGATTTAAGGAATTTTAGGAGGTGAAAAGGATAGTGGGATCCATTTTGAAACCCTTCCTTTGTTAAAGATTTGGGGCAGATCTAAAATTGTTTTATATTCTTCTAATGAGGAGGTCCTCCCCATCTGCTCCCTTATTGGCTAGGATATCTACTTCCTTATTCCCTTCTTTGTATATATGCTAAATTCTTAATCCTTTAAACTTGTCAAGTAGTATGAGGGCATTTTCTAGTTTGGAGTTGATTTTTTAGTTACGGGTTTTGTGTTTCCTGATAGCATTAGAGTTTTTTGGGAGTCCCCTTCTATGTATAACCTCTTAATTCCCAAGTCTAGAATTAGGTTTAATAAACCTTCCATAAGGGCCTCTAATTGTGCGATGTTGTCAGAGACTTATCCTAATGGTTTGACTCTCTTTACTAATCATTCTCTTATTTTTGTACTTATGATACATCCTAGCCCTGCCTTCCCTGGGTTGCCTCGAGATGCTCCCTCAAAGTTTAGTTTGGACCAGCCTATCGGAGGAGGTTCCCATTTGAAATTCTCTCTTGCTTATTTTTTTGGGGTAAATTAGTGGTGGATTAATTAGCTTGCTCCATTTTTTTTGTATTTTTGTGTCCCAATCCGAAAATGATCCTTCTTCTTTGACTATGTTCCTGAGATTGCTATTCATAACTTGTATGATATATTTTTTTTATTATTTATTTATTTTAAAAATTAAATATAAATAAATATTTATTTTTAATAATTGGGTTTTAAAAAAATTGTTTCTATTTATAAAAGGTTAGTTAAGCTAATGGTTGGATATAATTATGAATCTAGTTATATTTTAAGAGAATTTATAGTAGAATTCACTATATAGTTATCTAGTAATAATTAATTGATATAATGAGTAAAATTATAGATAACTCAATTGAAATAATAATTATAATTTTGAACTATTTATAATTACAGTGTAAATTAAAAGAAAAATAAATATTAATATTAGACTTGAATCAAGGTAAAATTAATATTCTTGAAATAGAATTGATATTAATATTTAATCTAAATATATATATTTATGTTATTAATTAAGTCATTTATAATTTAAGATCATTTAAATTAATAACATGATAGTATTAGATGATAGTTTATATGGACAAACAGATTTCACATTCAAATACTTATTTATTTAAAAAAGTATATTAGCATTACAAATAATATTAACATGTGCAAGAGAACTCACACTTAGCACTTTTTATGCACTAGTAGGGCAGACAACATAAACACCATGCCAAAGAGGGCATATTCTGTCATTCCCACAAGCGATCTACAAGAAAAGCATTTCTCAAAGACAAAATCCGTAGTCGAAACTTCAAATCCCTTTGGGATTTTGGAAGAAGATGGTTCAAGAACATAGATTGTGCATCAAATCAATAAAATTGATAAAGCTAACTAGAATAAATCCAAGGTTCACAAGGATTTCCCTAGATGCAAGAGGAGTTGACATTTTCAAAGAACCCATTGTGCAAGTCCATAATAGAGATAGAATAGGAACAATGTGTTGGAATCATGATATATTTGTCATTAGTGCAAACTCTTATTCAATTATGAATGCTTATCTAGCTTATCACGTATACCGAGCATTCAATGGTTACCTTGTAAGTTCAGCAGTGTTCACCGAGCAAAGCAAGGTAAATGAAGAACTCAGTGTTCACTGAGCAAAGCAAGGTAAATGAAGAACTCAGTGTTCACCAAACAAAGCAAGGTAAATGAAGAACTAAGTGTTCACCGAGCAAAGCAAGGTAAATGAAGAACTTAGTGTTCACCGAGCAAAGCAAGGTAAATAAAGAACTCAGTGTTCACCGAGCAAAGCAAGGTAAAAGAAGTTAGTTTCTATCGAGTGACACTATATCTACCGAGTGACACTATATCTACCGAGTCACCAATGGTTATCGAGTTCCAAGCAGTGTTGTGTGGCTAGTATGAACTGAGCCTCTACTTTTACCGAGTGCATGATGATGCTGAGTAATGTAGTGGATGCCAAGTATCAGAAGGTCACCGAGTCAGCTTGAGGAACTCGAGTTTTCTACTATCTGACCGACTCAGTAATGTTTTGTTCACTTATGTTTTGGCCGACCTTGTAGTTGTAAATAATGGAATGGTATATATGTAATGTATGATATCATTTGTGTATGGTATGGTATGTGTGAAAAAGATAAAAAGGAAGAGATTGATGTTTGCATGTAAAGAGGATATTGAAAATCAGCAACAAAGTAAAAGGGATACACCAAGGTCAACATAGGAGCAGAAAAGTTATATCTATCACATCAGGTGATCAATACAAAAAGGATCTTATCAGCAAATAGTTGTAAGTAGATCCACTACTTCATCCTAATAGGTGAATCAGTTTATAAATCCTTTAGCAGGGTAGACTTAACAGTCTTTTTGTAAATCTCCTAACAGAGTGCATACTTCACTATATGTTTGGAAATCCTCTAACAAGGTGGATTTAGCAGTCCTACTTGCTCCTAGTAGGGCAGATCACCAGAAGTGATCATTGTAAGCCTTAACAGGGCAACTTTATACTGCAGTATTGAAGTTTTGTGGGCATCATCCCCACCCCAGTTTTATTTTCTATTTTGGAAGGTTTCTAGGTCACCAAATCTTTGTGTACATGTGCAATGGATGTTTGTTCCTTCAGTTATGCAGTAGATTAGATGAATGAATGAAAGGTTAAAATGTTGAATTGTATAAAAGTTTTATAAGTTACTGATTCACCCCTCCCCTCTCAGTAACCTATCTCATCTTGAATATTTCCAACAATTGGTATCAGAGCTTTGTGGTTCTCAGGATAAAGTTTGACAGCTTGAGCAAAGATCAAAGACAATGGAGATATTCATACTTGACAAATCTATTGAAAATGAAAAGCTAGATCTGGAAATGGCCATGACTCAACTCAAAGAAGCAAAGGAGCATCTTTCTCAATCTCTAAAAAGAAGGAAGGAACTTGCAAGACAAATGAGTGATCATCAGCATGTTGAAGAAAAGATTGAAGACCTTTTACCATCAAGTAGTTCAAATGAAGCTAATGAAGCAATCAAGGAACTCCTAGCAAAGAATAGTTCTCTACAGGAAGAAGTAAGGAAGCTTAAAAGAGAACAAGAAATCCAATCAATCAGGCTATGTGAAGTTTTGGAACAGAGAAAAAAGGTAAATGAAGACTTATAGGTAAGAAATAATCAATTCCTTCAGCATGAAAATCTTGTAGGTCAACTATCTAATGCAAATGAAGAAATTATGAATCTACGATCTGAGAATGAAAGTTTGAGAAATGACTTAATCACTGAAAGACAAATCAATGCAAGCTTACAAAGTGATCTAAGATCTGAAAGACAAATCAATGAAAGCTTGGAAAATGACTTGATCACTGAAAAGCAAATCAATGAGAGAACGATGAAATCTCAAGTAGACATGACTCAATTAAATCAGCAAAGTGTGCAAAACTTTCATAGACAAAAAGGTAAAGCCGATCTTGGATATAAGGAAGAAGGTGAATCCTCCAAACAAGGTGCCCAAAGGAATCAAAGACCCACTTGCAATCACTGTGGCAAGATAGGTCATACATCAAACAAATGTTGGAGTAATGGAAAAGGAAAATTCAATGGCAAATGCTTCAATTGCAATCAACATGGTCACAAAGCTAATGAATGCAAAGAGAAACCAAAATTTGAAGGCAAATGTCACAAATGCAAGAAATAAGGTCACAAGGCATCTGAATGTAGATCCAAATCATTCAATCCAGCTGAACAACTTGTTAAAGCAATCTTTGGTTGGGACTACAATACCTGGTGTAGGTGTCACTACTGTGGAGAATATGGACACATTGGGATAAACTGTGCAAGACATCACCTAAGAAAGAAGGATACAACCATAAAGATGTTACACATGTACTGAACTTGGTCATATAGCCAAGAATTGCATGAATACTAGAAGAATTGAAGATGAAAAGAAAGCTAAAGTTGATAACATTTGGAAGCAGATGAGACAACAATGGATTCCTAGATCTACCGAGAAAGACAGTTCAAATGATGGTCATGTCACTCAAGAAATGGGTGACTCCACCATTTCCAATTAGATTTAAGAAGAATCAAGAACTGCATCATCAAGCCATATCTCAAGCAGTTCCAAAGTGAAAGGGTGTAAATGATCAAATCAGTATTTCAGATTTAAGGACCAAAGAAAAGTTATAATTCACCGTGTTGCATCTACCAAGCAAGGTTGGTTAAAGACCTTACCGAGCTAGGTCGGGAGTATCAAATATTTTGTTTAACCATCGAGTTGCAAGGTTTTACTGAGTAAATCAATGATAGATTGACAAGCACTATGTAATCTCATCTACCTTCGTACCGAGCATTAATGATAGTATTTTCATCAAAAGGGCAGAATTCGATTTCATTTTTCACCGCGACTTAAGAATACTCAGAGCTAAAAGATTTCCAGTGAATTCAAAGAAAATACGAAGCAATTTCAAGCGATTTTCAAGCAGAGAATTTGTTCAAGATTTTCTTATACTTACCGAGCAACTATGGCATCCACAAGCACCAATAGCACCAAGGCCCATCATGAGTTGAATGTCAAGGACATTGAAATAACTACATTGAAATTGCAAAATGAGCAACTACAAAATGACCTAAAAAGAGAGGAGTTTGTTGAAAGCTTCAACAAGCCAAATAAAGCCATCAAGTACTTTGAGCAACTACTAAAATCCCCTATATCTAGTAAAGACACATTAGGCTTGGGCTACACAAACACTGAAGGAGAGTTATCCAAGATTGCTAAACAAAGGAACGACAAAGGTAAGAACACCAAACCCACTTGTCATCATTGTGGTAAGAAAGGACATACAACTAATGTTTAGAGGAACAAGAATGCTAGTCAGAATGCTAAGCCAAAGAACATGACATGTTGTTACAAGTGCAATAAACAAGGTCATCAGGCACATGGATGTAGAACTAGAACCATGCATGCACCAAGATTTGACGAACGCTGCTACAATTGTCAGAAGTTTGGACATAAATCCTTTGAGTGCAGATCCAAATCCACATGGTCATCAAACAAGGGAAGAAGCCATAAAAATTCCTACAATTGGGATTACAACACAAGACATAGTTGTCACTACTGTCAAGAGTATGGACACATCCCTAAAAATTGTATAAAAACACATTTCAGTGGAAGCTACAGTAGATGATTGAGCCAAACTACATGCTTTAGTTGTTTGAAGTCTAGTCATATCAGTAAGCACTGTCCAACAAGATCAAAGGCACCTAACTCAGACTCAAACAAAGGAAAAGGCAAGGTAGATCTTGAGTACATTAGAGGAGAGATGAATGAGACATGGAAGAAGAAAGATAGAAGCATCACATCATCAAGTGGTCATACTTCATCAAACTAAGCAAGAAGGTACGTGGGACTGATATTTAAATGCTTTATCATACATCAGTTCCTAGAATGAGTTAGCATAAAAAAAGATAGATCAACATGAATAAAGATGCAAGGTTAAGTCTTTAAAAGTTTTAACACTATTGTTGAGTAAGGAAAGTTGCCTTCAGATGCCAAGTGAAATCCTAGTATATGCCGAGTTGTTTGCCAAAGTCAATAGAAGCCGAGTTAGTAGTGGTTGCCGAGTAAAAGGAAATTCTTATTAAAGCCGAGTAAGGGAAACTCCAATGGATGTCAAGTGTTGGAAAATCAATGGAGGCTGAGTAAAGAAAAATTGCATAAGGAGCCGAGTGGATAGTTGTATATGCACTAAGCATTAAATGCTATGTAATAAAGGGTGTAAGGTCAAGTTTTCAATCATTTCTTGTCACTACAAACACAAAGCGAAAGTGAGAAGAGCACATAAATGATTTCCAAGAAGAGATTGATGCTTTTGCAAAGATTCCAACTAAGATTTAACATTATTTCATTGATCTAAGGTATTTACTCAAGTATTGAGCTACACAATTACAAAATTTCTATATCTTGAAACCCTAGTTTTCAAAAATGGCATCTATCTCTAGGAATCCCAAGGACAAGGACTTGTTTGAGATTCAATTGGTCAGCAATGAAGTAAAACAACTAGATTTCAGACCAATTCCTGAAGTAGCTTACAAAAACGACCCTATTGACACTTTGTCTATAATTCCACCTAAGGTTGTTATGGTGCAAGATGTCAAGAAATGTTATAATTGTAAAGTTGGAGCAATAGGTGACATGGAGATTAGGCAAGCCTATGACAAACTTTGTGAGAATGGAGTATTAAAGGAAGAATTTTAGATTATTAAGAGAAAGGGCTTAACTCGTACCCTAGATTTCCCCATAGTTTTCAAAATGGAATGGATAAGAATAGTGTTGAGCAGAATTCATGACGAATGCCTATGGTTGGAGGATGGACCTATTAAATTGTCAAAGAGAATCATATATAGGGTAACAGGGTACCCAACCCTAGAATGACCAAAGACCTTGAGGAGTGATTCAAAAGTAGCCATAGAGAAGTACATAGGGGAAAAATGGAATAAAAGGAGCATGACAATTTACACAATCAGAGATCCAGTTGTAGAATTTTTTGTTAGTGTTATATCCCATAAATTCTACCAGTTAAGCTAAATAAATAGTGTACCATGCATTACAGTTGATGTAAGGTAGTTGATGAGAGGTATCCAATTTTTTTTATTTCAAATGAGAAAATGGACTAAACTCTGTGCTTTAGTTAAAATGAGTAGATTTCTACAATTCATAAATTAGTTGGATGCTCTTTTTGGTTTTGATTGTGTAAGTATTTTGACCATTAACATTTTAGATCCCATATATGATCCAACATTCTAATTATAGATTATGGAGTGATGCTAAAAATGCTTATACAATCAAATCCAAACTTGTCAAGAAGGATCATATATATGATCTAGCATAACTGTAACTGTAACTGATTATGGAAAATTTGGGAGCAATAAAGAGATCCAAGAGTGCTTAGTGTAAGTTTGGATCAATTTTGATATGCATATTTTTCTATGTTCAAAATGAATTCCCTTCTTTTGGTAAAATAAGTTGGAAAACAAATAGGTCTATAGTAGTACAAGTTAATGAATACATAGAGTAGATGGGAGCCAATTTTGAAACCTTAATGACAAGCTATTTTGAAGACTTTAAAAATTCTATGAAGCAAAGGCTTAGAATATTAGTTTCTCTAGTGGATCAACACATCAATGACATTTATTTCTTAGTTGACATTGATTACACATATATCCAAGTAGCAATACCAAGGGTGAGATGGCTAAGGCCACTTGGATATGAATTTAACATTGATGAGGTATCAACAACAATCACAACATTGCTTGCAGAAGATAGTGATAAAAGTTTGATGTTGTGAAATCCAAGAGAGATGGAGTTGAAGACTACTTCAACTCTAAAGAAGAAGGATAAATTGGTCAAAAATCTAAAGACAAATTTGGTGAAGGGACAACAGAAGAAGAAGAAGAAGAAGAAGAATAGGATGAAGGGACACTTGCCTTGACACAAGGCATGGGTGAAGATGTTGAAGAGGAAGAAGGTGATGAGGAGGAAGAGAAAGCTGAGGAAGCACCTACCAAGCCAGAGCCAAAGAAAAGAAAAGCTCAAAAATAGCCTGCAACTCAGCCCAAAGGCAAAAAGATAGCCAAGCCAAGTCCAGCTAAGCCTACTACAAGGGCCAGTACAAGAGCTACAACAAAGGAGGCTAAGGAGAAAAAGAAGAAGAAGGCTACCAAGCAAGAAGGTCCAACAAAGAAGAAGCTAAGAAGGAAATATGTTGCACCTCCTGAATCAGATGAGGAAAGGACTGAATCTGAAGACACTAGCCAATTTAGAGTGGTAAGTCACACCACCAAGTCTAACTTAGAAAATATATGTGATAATATTAGAGATAATGTAGACTTATCTGGCTTAAAAAGCATTGATTTTAATAAGTTGCGTAGAGAAGAACAAAACATAGTTGAAGAATTAGTCTACACTATGATGGAAAAGTTCAAGAACACTCCACTTGAACTAGACAATTCTATGCCCAAAGAGTTGTATACTATTGTTGAAAATAAATGGCATTATTGCCTTAACATGGAGAAAGAAATAAGAGAGTCAACATTGGCTCGAGTAATGCCTGAACTCGCAAAAGGGCAAATTAGCAAGGCAAATAAGAAGCATGGGAGAAAATTTTCACCCAAATATAGAGCATTTAGTATTCTTCAAAATAAGATTGAGGATGTTGTGAAAAAGTCCACACAAATGTGGAAGTTAATTTACGGCCTCACAACTGTAAAAGAAGGAGATGAAGATCCCTTTGAAGGGAGAAACAATGGAGAAGAGGATGGAAATGAAAAGGAAGGAGAAGGAGAAAAAGAAAAGGAAAATGATACGGTGGAGAAGGAAACACAAAAGGATGATATGGCAATTGTTGAAGAGTAGCAAATAGAAGATAGTATGCAAAACACACAATTGCCACCTCCAAGTCCTCCACATGACACTTCTACACTTGCAGAAATAGTAAAAGTAAAGGATGTTCTTGAAAATTCTAGTAAGAACATAAACCCATTGATTTTAGGGGATCAAAGAAGATCCTTCATCAAACAACTCTAGAAGCCCAATTATGCAATACTCTAGTGTTGGTCAGTGTAGATGAGTTGCAAAAAGCAGTAGCTGACTTGACTAGGGATAAGATGGCAATACAGAAAACATCTTCTATCATCCCTATAACTACAAGTGGACAACCCAAAGAGCAAGTTGCATAAGATACATCAACTAAGGTTGACTCCACAGTTAAAGTCACTACAACTGTCGAGGAGCCAACAAAGGACCAAACAAGACAGATGGATACTTATGTTCCTACTGCACAAGTACAAGGTGCACCACCTCAAATAATAATTATTGATAAAGATATATCAGATGAGGAGAAGGAGACCCCAAGGGAGAAGGAGCAACAAGCAATTCAAACTTTGGTAAATCTGCCAACCTTTAGGACTCCAACAAAAATACCACAAAAGCCGAGCACTAAAGTAGTACCACTTCAAATTTTAGCACCAAGTTCGAGCTCTACAAAGGTTGCAAGGGTACTTCCCTATGGAGACCCTACACTAGATGAAGAAATAATCATTCCTAAATATGACTATGAAACTATGAACATTGATCAGATCAATGAAGTGCAAGAGACACTAGAGAGGAAGAAGAAGTAGGAGATACTTAGGAATGAGTATAAATAGAGGCGGGCATTAATTGAAATAAAGGACAACTTTTTAGATGCATTTAGCTTGCAGACACCTGATGAAACAAAGCCCATTATGGAGCAACTTTCAAACATAGTGGACCCGGTGCAAAGTGAAGACCATGATACTACTGCAAAGTTGATGGAATGGTTAGAAAGGAAGTTTCAAACAAAGGTAAATGAAAGAATATCCAGTGAGATAGCACTATCACGGGTAGAATTGGCCAAGAAAATTGAAAAGGTGAAGGCAGTACTTGAGAATATCTTCTCATTGTACTCAAAATTGTGTGATCCTTCTATATTCACACAGGAGACTAGCCAGAGAATCATGAGCTTGGAGAGGAATTTAAAGATATCAAGCATGCAACTACCAAAAGATCCAGCTCAAAGTGAGAAGCACTTTAATACAATGCTTCACACTCAAGAGGAACTAGCTGTATTAACAACAAAAGAGGCTAACACAAGAGCCAAATTCGTACAAATACAAGCCTCCCTAACCCCTCACATGGGAATTTTTCAAAAGGAAATAGCCTATGTAGAGAATGTGACAAAGAAAGATCCCAATCTTTCCACATTAGATGGCTTAGTTCACCTTGTAGCAGAGACAACCATTCAAAATAAATCCCTAGAAGTTGCAATACAAAACTAGGATTTTGCTCTGAGAGTTGTAATGGAAGTGAACAAGAACTTCTTAGCTAAATATTCAGTCAGTGTCTAAACCCTTTGACATAAGTGTCAAAAAGGGGGAGAAATTAAAAGACAAAAAGGGGAGAAATGGTAAAGCCAAAAGGACACTTAAACTGCAAGGGGAACATGTGAAAGGGGGAGCAAAAATAAAATGAGGAGGAATAAAATAAACAGAGATGGAGAAAAATAGAGCATAAAAAGAACACATCAAATAAAGAGTATCATAATTGAAGACAAGGAGTATCAACTAAGGCACATCAATCTATTCAGAGATATTTTGGTTACAAGGATATGGCACATCGACTTAGGGGGAGATACAAAATTTTGAGGTATATAGTCCCTTACAAAAGTTTGAACAATTTTGAAGTTTTGTATATATGCCAAATAAAATGTATATTATACTTGAGGAGATTAGTTTCATTATGTATAGTTAAATGTTTTTGACACTCATTTCAAAGGGGGATATTGTTGATCTCAGATTGGTTTTGACAATTGAGTGTCAACACACTTAAGAAATTTTATAAGTTGATGCCGAGTATAATATAGGTGTCGAGTTATAATATGTGCTAAGCTAGAAATTCAACAAGTGCCGAGTCATTCAAATGCTGAGCAAATAGACAGTGCCAAGCAAGTTTCAGTTGCTGAGTGACTAATACATACTGAGCAAAGTTCAAGTGCCAAGCAAGATAGAACTTAGTATGTGCCGAGCATTAGTAATCAGTAAGTGTTGAGTAACATAGAATCAATGTAAGGATTTGTGCCTTCACAAAGTAAGATGTAAGCCATTTTTGAGCTGATATATGGATAAATCTCAAAGGATTAAAAGATAAGATCGAATCTATTTGATTCCCTATGCAATAAACATGCAACCAATCAAAAAAATAGAAAGATTTGAGTGGGAAATATGGATGAATCTCAATCATAGATTCATACCTAACCCTAACTCACAGAATCCTTTTTAAGGAGGTTGATGCCCCACAATTTAGTATGTATGAGATAGAGTGTGCGAAAAGAGAATGCATGCAAGGAGATAATGCTATAGAAGTTTGAAGGAAGTGAAAGGGATGAATTGACTTAGAAGGACAACATTGTAGAATCAGTTAGTAGAATAGAGAATCAAGGTCATAGTAGTTTCATACCAGATCAGTAAGGATCAAACAGGACAAAACAAGGATCTAAAATCAGCAGTAGCAGATTGCAAGTAATCAGGTCAAACATTCTACTATACTTTCTAACAATTGTATTAGTAGAATGAAATCCTATGGAGATAGGTTGGTTTAATAGCCATTGCATAAAGCCTTTAACAGGGTGACATTCCAAGTGAATGATTGTAAATCCTTTAGCCAGGTACACTTCTGATAGAGTGTTCAAATCCTTTAATAGGGTAGGATCTAATAATCCTTGTAGGCTTTTAACAGGGCAAGCCTTCCACAGGGCAGATCATGAGAATGGTCAAAAATATGTAACCTTAACAGGTGAACTTTATTGCTATAGTAGTGAAGAGTCGTGGGTATCATCCCCACCCCAATTTTACCTTCTCATTGGAGGGTTTTTGGGTAATCATATTTGGTGTCAAGTGTTTATGTGGATGCATTTACTTTACATGTTATTTTCATATGTTTATGCATACAATTTTTTAAAGATAAAAGTTAAGTACTTCTAATTCACCCCCCCCTCAAAAGTATACTTCCCACTTGTAAATCCAAACACTAACCCACCTCACCCATCTTAATTGAAACACATAACCTCCTCTTCCATGTCTAAAACCCCTCTCCATATCACTTGCATAAATTGAGGCATGACTTATTCCCTCTTACTCAAGCCCAAGTCCACTCTCATGCCACATCTTCCTCATCTGTCTCTAAACATAGAAGTCCATCTCCTCCACTTATCACAGTCAACTCAAACCTATCTCACACCTCACTCGGTTAACTATCCATGAAGAATTCTTATCTCCTCCCCATCCAATTGCTTATAAATTGAATCCTTTTCTCCTCACAAATCATCCTCCTTCCGAGTAGAATTATTATATCGTTTTGAGACCTAATTAATTTCAAAGTGCTATTTGGTGATATTCAAAATTTTCATGCATCCATCTATCAGATCCATCCATTATTAAATCTTGAGCACCAAATTTGAGTACACATCCATAATCATGACCATATCTATGCATCAAGGAAGTTACAGAGATGCAAGGTTTACATGTTCTCATTGTTTGGATTTCCTTATTGGTTTATCATATATGTTTGTTAATTGCTTTAGTTTGTTAGATGTTTGGGTTTGCCTTCATATCTTTTGCATCCTAATTCTAATGCATACAAATACAAATATAGTAGAAAGCAACAAAATTGAGGAAAAATCAATAAATTACAACAATGCAAATTTTGTATACAACAAAATCTATTTATAGAAGATATTACAACAAATCTTATCATTCAAAACAAGTTGATTCATGACATAATGTTTATCTATAATGATATTAGTGATCAACTATTTCTATGAGACAAAGACCATAAAGAACACCTCTAGGTACTCAGTCAAATTGAGATCGCATATAATAGTTCCAAACAAAGTAAGAAAAATGAAATAGATAATATTAGCTCCCAACCACAAAATATGGACAAAAGTCCAAAACAAGAAAGTATAGATTTGACCAACCATTGAACTCAAAGGAAAGACTAAATGAGGCAATTAACATCCCAAAAATTGAAACTCAAATAGATAAGATAACTAAATCTCAAAGTGGAGAAATTTTGGAACAAAATAAGAGATGTGAGGTGAATAAACTAGTAGAAGAATAAAATATTGGCTTGATAGGGTATATCAACAAGGATCGAGAAGAAGAAGCTTCTCAAAATGAAATAATAGTAGAGACTCTCAACCTGAATGATTTAGAACACCTGAAGTGATATATTGCTAGGTTATCTTGCTCCTTTACTCCTTACCTTTCCAAGGACTAGCTTAGGCTTTCTCTTAGCCTATTAGGGTTTCCTTTGATTCCCTAATCCCTAGAGGACCTCTACACCATCCTCTATCCACTCTCTACCTAGTTACACCAATGGTTTTAATTCCTTCTCCACATGCCTCTTCAAGCCCACTTGTTGACCAACTTCCTTAGTCTTTCTCAACCCTTTCTCCAATTTCTCTCAACATTGTAGAGGGAGGGGCTCCTATAAGTTTTGTAAGACTTACCTTAGACTTATGGACATTAATTGTACAGGTTACCCTCAAGTTCCTCACTCCTACACCAAAACTACCAAAAATAGGGCTACTAGAATTAGCCCTCCAACCTGAGTTTTTGGACTGTAATCTTGATTTTCCCTAAATCACATGGAAAAAAACTTTAAATTCAAGTATTAGTGAATAGATTGTCCTCCAAAGAAAAATATACAAAATAATCCCAAAAGCCCAAATAGGAAGACTGAATATGCACTAACAGTTGGGTCACTTCACTATTGAAACGCGTAATTCCATTTGAATTTATCCAAGTATAGCTCCCTGTGTATGACTTACAATGAATTCATAGAAATAAAAATATGGATGCTTTTATCTAGAAAGCACAAAAGGTTTACAAACATCTATCCGTAAACACAAAATAGATGCGAAAAACCTAAGCAGCTAAAAGGAAATAAATGACACAAAGTCCATTTATCCAAATTTTACATAACATAAAGAACAAAAACAAGGGAAAAATACTCCATCCTCTTGAGAAAGTGAAGAATCATAGCTTTAAAGACATCTTGAAATGATAACGTAATCAGAAAATAGCAACACTAAATGCATTTAGAGAAAATTGAAAGCTACACAAAAATAACAATCAGTGGAAAGAAAACTACCCAAACTCAAAGTTTTGGTGTGCAATTATCTCCCAAATCTCCAAAGATTATACAAATCTCATTACATATTTGCATCAGAATCACCATCTAGAAGAAAATAGAAATTCTCTCCCCTACATTACATTTAAAATCAAAATTTCCCCCTTTTACTGACACAAATTCTGGAAAAATACAAGCTTTGCTTTCCTACAACCCCAAACTCTACTTTCTCTCCCTCAAAAGGACTGGAAAAACTGAAAAAAAAAAGGAACAAAACTAGAACCCTCTACCAATCTCTTTTCTATGTATTTAATTTCCCATTCTCGAACAAGTCTATTTTTAGTTATGCAAAATTGATTCTTCAAAAGTGCTTTTTCCACTGCTAATGTTTCTATGTCGGATTTCATGAATCTGGAAACATCTCGAGTCCATTATGATATGTATCATTTCTAAAATTTCATTTTGTGAAGATCATAAACATTCATAAGGATTCAGCTCTGATTTTGTTCCCTTATAAATCTGACAGCATTATGATATTCAAGACTCCTCCAATGAGTTGTTATGCCATGTCACATGTGGAGATTTCCACCTTCCTAAATTATAGGCCATGCATCTACCATCTTGTTACTTCTTCTTTGTATTACATGGCATGTCTCTTTTATCACTTATCAAGTTTTCTAATTAGTCAGATGATATTTGGCTCATCAATCTAAACATTATTAAAACATATGGTGGATATAAAGCTTTCATAGATTTGTGGCTCTATTAACTAACTAAGGACCTCTAACTTATTTCATGAGATGTTATCATAATGAAATAAGTCTTCCCCATCATTTGAACTTAGACATTTATCATGTTTCTCCCATTTTTATATGTTTGTAGAGCTTAAACATTTTGCCATATACATTGCAGTTACTCTCCAACCCCTTCACCGTGTCACGATGACATCTCCACTATGTATAATACTTGATGCTTTTGAACCTCAATACACTTGTGCTTTCTACTATGAAAAACTTGAGCTCGTACTTCTTCTTTTGAGAACTAGTCTTGATGTCTTCTAACCATGAGTTTTAGGTTCTCTTATTTGAGAGTGCTCAAACCTCACTGCATTTACCTAATTCAGGTTGAAGTGCTATCAATATGAGTGATTGAAAATCACTTTTGATAGCATTTGAAAAATACACCATCACAATCACAGTAGAATGGTTTCGACTTTGGGAAGTTTCACCCACCATTTGGAGTATTCTATCAAGAAATTGGTATATGTGCCTGAAAATCACCATTACACATGACGCTTTGTTAAAATAATTTGCAAGCCTCTCCCACTAATTTGTGATTTGAACATACATTATTCTTCTACTACAATATTTGATATCTGCACAAGACCACCTTGGCATCAAGCATCCTTAAAACTAGTTCCAAGGTGTCCATTCTCTAAATGCAATGATCTATTCTATTCTTTGTGCTTGGGTGGCGACTTGAATGAGCAGATTGTTTACATATTTCCAATGCATGAGATCCCCATTCATAGGTGAGTCTCGACTAGGAGAATTTCACCTTGCATGCATTGGGTCCTATGTGGGCTATGAATTTGAGAATCTAAACTTGTGAGTTGGCATGTCCATCACCATGCTTATGCCATCCTAAAGGATATAGTAAAATAGAGACCGCAAGAACCTTCTTAAATTGTGCAGCATGGTCTCATTCACTATTATATATCAGACATCACTGACATGATGCAAAATAGTTTTTGTATACAATAAATTTCTCTTGCTTGAATACAAATCTTCTGATTCCCATCGAGCTTGAATCTGGGAATCACCATCAATGGTGATGAAGGAGTGTCAGTTGTGAGAGATTATCAAACAACATGCCTTGTGAAGGCATCTTGACAAGACCGCAATGCTATTCACTATAATCATTCAAACTTCACCCTCAATGTTGCATGGGTTAAACCATTTTTTAGTTGGCAGGATATCCTTCTTATTAAAATTAGATAGGAATGATACTTGATTTAACCTCTAAATGATTGTACCCGAGCCTAGGTAATTAGATGGAAGCCACCAAAGTCATATAAGCTAGTACTATGGATTCATACATGTCCCTATTATAGTGTTTGGCACTTGAACATCTCTCTTTTTCTTCCCTTGGGTTATGAAAATGATCTTCACTATTCTTGTCTCATTAGATCTCTGAATATAGTTAGTGCACCATTTTCATTTTAACGTTACGAATGTAGAGCTTTCCATTTGAGAGCCATGATTCTAATTTAGGAGACCATTCATAATTATTATTTCTTCGTCATCCTTTAATAATGGGCATATCTAAAGCTTTACCAAAACAAATCTTTTGATTCAAGCCTTTATATTATGAAATGGTATCTCATCAACATCTAAACCATGCAATCTAATTTGAAAATTTCATCACAATTTGAATATATGACTAGGAACCAATATGGGCTAATCAAAACCTCAACTTCAAACTTCCAAATCCCTATACTAGACTCAATGAGCCTAAATTTTTGAACTTCTAATTTTACTCTCTGAAAAAGGGGGTTGCACTCACCAAATGAACCATCTAAACCATCGAACCACTTTGAACTGCTTTGAACCTTGGTTCAAAGAGGTTCAGGATCTCACACCACAAATTTTAAATACTGGGTCCATATTGGGTACCAACATACCCTTTTAAAAAATATCTAAGATTTTGTGGGTCTCAGGTGTCTAAGATGTTCGTATACTAAAAAACAACTTTTAAGCCTATATTTAAGGGTTTCACAATAAGGATGACAGGTCTAACTAGGGCATGAACTTTCCCTCTGAAAAACTTGTCTTGAAACGTTTTCCTCTGGTAGATGTGATCATAATTCACCCCTCCTCATTCTACAACACTTGGTTTAAAGTCTCCAATACATTCAAACCCCAAAAACTCTCTCCTGATACTGTGATTGCCTAACCAAGTATAACAAACATGCCTAGGGAATCATTTTTAAAAGGCTTGCCATGCTTTCCAGGGCCCCAAAATTTATATATAGTATGTACATTAGCTCTACTCCCATTTCCTCTAAAGCTGTGAAGAACTCATGGGGGAGGCATGATTGCTCAAAAGGACAAAAATGGAACAACACACAGGTTACTTAGAAATGAATTTCAAAACTTACTTAGATGAGCACCTACAAACTTGAAACTTGAATAAAAAAGTATTGTACTAACACAAAAAACATAGACCCAACACCACACTGAATGATTCAATACATTTGTTCATACAAGCAATCAAAACTCTAAAAACTATTTAAAACTGAACTGTGAAACGTGAATCCAATTGCACAAAATTTCTAAGTACAACTACTAACACTTGGGATATGTTTATTTGATGATTTTATAACTTTCCAAAGAGGTTGCACATAGTTGGAGTAACCACCAACATATTTTTTTTCATTTTGCAACTTTTTGCCAAAAAAGTTGTCAAATAACTTTTCAAAAAGTTGCACAACCTTGACAACTTTTTGCATCTTTGAGCAACTTTGCCCTCCTTCACTAGGGAACTTCTAAACCTGCCTAATTTGACCCATAAATGATATCTAGGAATGATTTAGCCTCACTTTACATGATTTAAGCCATCACTTTACATGATTTAAGCCATTTTTTCCTTCTTGACAACTTTTGCAGAACTGTTGCATAATTAACATCTTTTCACATCTTCTTCCTTTCTAGCTTCCAAATGACATGTTGGGAGTTCAAATCCATACCATATGATGAAAACAAAATGGAGGACAAGATGGATTAAAACCATACTTCCCTCATACTTCCAAGATGCTAGCCCTATGCCTCCCTAACATAAGCTACACTAACACACACACACACACACACACACACACACACACACACACACACACACACACACACACACACACACACACACACACACACACACACACACACACACACACACAACAAAACCATCTACCTAGGAATAAATATAATCCAAAAGATGACCTTGAAAATTTCCAAACTCACTCACACCCCTGACTTGGCCAAAATTAGTACATGCCAAAAATCCACACCACTAGAAACCAAAATGAGGGCTTTTCTAGGTGCCCCTGCACCAGACTCCCCCAAACAAAAAGAAGTTAATCCATCCTTGGATTGAGGATGTTGGGGTCAACATCATTCTTGCCTAACCATTTAACAAGATGTTCCAAGTAGTCCTTGTTCCTAATATTTTTATAGGCCCTGGAGTCCAGTATTCTACATGCTTACAAAGGTAGAGGAGGGCTTAGGTGGAGGTCTAGTACATCTTGGGTGATCTCTTGAAGGTTTTGATCAACATCTTGGACAAGGCCTTTGTAGGAAGCCAAATCTACCACATTGAAACTAGGGGAAAGACTCAGGTCTGCAATTAGCTCAACCTCATATGCATTGCCCCATATTTTGCTAGTATTTTTCAAGGAGCTACCTTCTCATTTGGAGTTTGTGTGTCATCCCTTTTTGCAATCTTTGTTTGTTTAGATGCACCATCACAAGATCCCTTATCTAAAACTATAATTCCCTCTTTGAGGCATCCACCTTTTGTTTCAACGTATCAACAATTCCATTAAGTGTCCTTCTGATAATTTCATGGACTTCCCTCATGGATTAGGAAAAGTCCTCAACATAACTACTATTGTCTACTTCACCCTTCAACTCTCACAATTTAAAAACTCCTCTAGGATGTAAACCATAAACTATTTCAAAAGGACTCTTACCTATTTATCTATTCACTGTATCATTGTAGGCATATTCAGCATGCCCAATTATTTGGTCTCATATTTGACCATACTCTTTTGTATGACATCTCAATAGGTTTCCAAGACTCCTATTGTCCACCTCTACTTGGCCATCAGTCTGTGGGTGATAGGCAAAGCCAAAAAACAAGTTAGTCTCAAGCCTTCTCCATAGAGTGTTCCAAAAGTGGCTCATGAGTTTGGTGTCCCTATTTGAAACAATACTCATAGGTAGTCCATGGATCCTAACCACTTCTCATAAAAACAAATTAGCAATCTAAAAAGCATTATGGGTAGTCTTGCAAGGCACAAAGTGATCCAACTAACTAAACCTATCCATAATCATAGAGATGTTGTCATACCCCTGCCTTTCTTTGGGTAGGCCAACTGCAAAATCCACACTCATACATTCCCATGGTCTGCTAGGGAATGGAAGTGGTTCATAAAGACCAACATTTGACGATGTCCCCTTGGTTTTTTGGCATACTATGCAAATCTCCATTGGAATACTTTAGAATAACTAAGAAGGGGATGAATCACTTATCCAAGGTCCAAATATACAGATACAACTTTTTAGTACTTAACAAATACATGCGCATGCATTGATCATCCAATATCTCAAACCTTAGTATATTACTGTCCCAGGTCAAATGAACTTTGCAAAAATGTAAACATGAAATGCCACAAAATCGTTCGCTAAATTTGACATAAGGATTTTATGTGGAAACCCAATTTGGTAAAAAACACCAGTAACATGCTACCAATTTTCACTCTTCTGAAGTGAGCTCTGTGAGTAGCCAACCTTGTTAAAGGTTACAATGCACACTCTTAAATGTGACCTTGATTAAAGGATTTCAATCACCCTGTTAGGAGTGAGCCTTGTTAGAGGACTTTAAATATTCCATTAGAATGTGACCCTATTAAAGGATTTTCTCATGATTATTAAGTCAACCTTAATCAAAAGGATTCATCCAGACTAATACAGTTGTTAGAAAGTAATAGTAGGACTTGATCTGATAACAAAAAAACTCACCTGTAGATTATATATCTCTTATAAAATCTTTCATTCTACTTGGCATTCATTCCCCTTTGTCTCTGACATCATGTTCACCCTTCAAGCCTTCACCTCCTTAACCCTTCATGCTTAGTATGCCAAGTGTAGGTTCATTCCTTCGGCCACTAAATGAAGCAACACCTCAAGACTCCTTGTCTATCTCTGGTTCACACTATGACACTTTGCTTCTAGCCTATTATCTTCTTATATAGACAAATTAGATCTTTTTCCGCTTCACCATAATTGTCCATTTTAGGGTTAGGTCAGATTCATTGAATCTACCCTCTTTTCCATTTTTTCCCTTCTAGAAATTTCCCTTACAGTCCTCTTCAAATTCATCTCCAAATGGTTTATCTTGAATTTTGTGCCACTGGCTAAGCAACACCTAAAAACTCCTTGTCTATCTCTGGTTCATACTATGACACTTTGCTTCTGGCCTGTTATCTCCTTATATAGATAATTTAAATCTTTTGCCACTTCACCACAATCATCCATTTTAGGGTTAGGTAGATTCATTGAATCTACCCTCTTTTCCATTTTTCCCTTCTAGAAACTTTCCTTAAAATCCTCTTCAAATTCATCTCCAAATGGTTTATCTTGAATTCTATGCCACTGGCTCATCATACTTATCTTCCACACACTTCACACAATTCAAAAAATCAACTTTGTTAGCTCAGATTCACCAAATCCTCGATCAAACTCATTTTACTTTCACTCGACAATAACATGTTGTTTTCTCAACAATAACTATCTTCTAATGCTCAATCAATACTAGGTTTCTTGGCATACAATATGTCTTACTAGTGCTCAACACCTACTAAAATTCCTTCGCTCAACATCTACTAGATTTCTCTTTGCTTAGCACATATTGAATTTTCTCGGCCACAACTAACTTTTTGCTCAGCCTGCACTGACTTGTTCAACTTCCACTGTTTGCTCAATTAGGCTTGACAGACAGATTTCTTTTCTTAGCCTTCTTCTTGTATTTGCTTAAGTATCCTTTCATTGTAGCCTTAATTAGGTAAAAAATACACTATATCATCAAAGTCTTACTTGGTCTTAGTGCTTCTTTTATACGCCATATAACTCAACCTTTCTCTAGGTACTCCTGTTATCTTTTTTTTTTTTTTTTCAAATCCTCTTCATCAATTAATCAAATGATGGCATTTACACCTAATTAGCAATTGTCTCACCAACAACTAGCAGGTTTGACATTAGTGATAAAATAATGATTGTTCCATGATAGGTTTCATCAATCTCCTTCATTTATATACTTCATCAATCTTCTCTTTCAATGCTCAACATACTGTTTAATGTCTCTAGTTATCTTAGGTCAAATATAGAACACAATGACTAACTCTTGATTCTTATTGACTCCAAAATGACCACTAAGTGTCCATTATGTTTATCTTGGATCAAATTCTCCCTCATTGACCCGCTAGGGACACAAAGTTGACTGCCCTTAAACAATAGATCATTCTGCAATGTACAATCAGAAAACTCACCATGAAAGTTGTTTTTAAACTACTTGCATACCTTGTAAATTTGAGAAAAATCTTCATCCTTAACATATAAGTATTTGAAAATTTCAATACCTATTCTTTGTAGTTGATTCTCTTGGACTATGAGGAGTCTTCTACTCAAAGCATCAACTACTTTTTTCTGCACTCCCTTCTTGTGCTTGATTGTAAATGTGTAGGCTTGTGGATATTGTACCCACTTCATATGCTTGTTGTTGAGTTTGTCCTAAGAATTAAAGAATCTAAGAGCTTGGTTGTCTAAATATACAAAAAATTCTTTTTGAAGCAAATAATTCCTCCACTTCCTTAGAGCCTGGACTAGAGCATACAACTCTAGGTCATAAAAGGAGTACTTCCTCTTAGCATCATTGAGTGTCTCACTATGAAAAGCCACTGGCTTTCCTTCTTGGCTTAAGACAACCCTAATAGATACATTGTTGGCATCACATTCTACTTGGAAAATTTTGTCAAAGCTAGGAAGTACTAGATTATGTAGCTCTACTATCCTCTTTTTTAATGTCTCAAACCCCTTATCAGCTTGTGGTGTCCAATGAAACTTTGCCTTCATACCTCCCTTGATGGTGTCCAACATAGGAGCACATATGCCATTGAAATGTTTGATAAACATTCTATAATACTGTGCCAAACCATGGAAACTTCTCAGATTTGATGTAGTCATAGGAGTAGGCCAACTTAGAATGAGATATACCATCTCTTGATCCATTTTGAGGTTACCTTGAGATAAGACAAAGCCAAGGTAAACTAGCTTCTATTTCATGAAGTCACACTTCTCCAAATTGATCATTATCTTTTCCTCATGCAATCTCTTTAAAAAAAAATGCAAACGCTTGATATGCTCTTCCTTATTTTTCCTAAAAATTAAGATGTCATCTAAATAGACAAAAAAAAACTTAACAATGTAGCCTGCCAATACCTCATTCATCAGCCTCCTAAAAGTAGATGGAGCACTGGATAAATCAAATGACATCATAATCCACTCATAAAAACCTTCTCTAGTTTTAAAGGTTGTTTTTCATTCATCCCCTTCATTGATTTCGATCTAGTGGCAGCCACTTTTCAAGTCTATCTTGATGAAATAGTTTGCTTCCCCTAAAAAATCTATTAAGTCTTCAATTCGAGGTGTTGGGAACCTATACCTAACGGCGATCCTATTTATTTCTCTATAATCAGTACAAAGTCTCCAAGTTGCTCCCTTCTTGGGTGCTAAAACAGTAGGGACTGCACATGGGCTAATGCTTTTCCTAATTAGGCCTTTGTTTAGGAGCTCTTGGATTTGTTTGAAAATTTCTTTATATTGTTGAGAAGTCATCTTATAGGAAGCCTTATTAGGTAGGGTATCTCTTGGGATAAAGTATATTTGGTGGCTAACAAGTCTCTTAGGAGGTAAGGTGGTTGGTTGTCCTTCACTAACAATGGCTTTCTACCCCTTAAGCAATTCTTGTACTTCCTTTGGCATCTCTGTTTTCTTGGCAGCAACTTCCTCCTTAGGTTTAAAAACTAATGCAAACCCAACTCCATCTCCTTCCTCTAGTGTCTTTAAGAACTCTTTTCACCAACCATGAGCACACTTGGAACTAAAGTCTTCAACTCTCCTTCTTCTAGTAAGGATTGGATCTTGAAAGTCACCCCATCCTTCTTGAATGAGTAGGCATTCTTAGTTCCATCATGCATGGCTTGGTTATCAAATTGCCATGGCCTTTCAAGTAGAAGGTTGCATGCATCCATGGGAAGAATTTCACACAATACCTTGTCCTTGTACCAACCTATGGTGAACTCTACCCATGCTTGTTCTCCAACAAGAATATGATGTCCTTTGTTAAGCCATGTGACCTTGTATGGTTTGGCATGAGGGATTCTTTTTAACTTCAATCTGTTGACTACCTCTTCATTAATTATATTGCCAGTTGAGTCTGAGTCAATGATGACTCTACAAACCTTTCCCATGATCTTACACTTGATCCTAAAGAGTGCTCTCCTCTAACTTGGTTCTTCTCTAATTGGCTCTTTAATAAATGTTCTTCTTATCATCAAATTCTCCCCTTCTTATGATTATAGGGCTACCTTAGAGTATTTGTTGATGCTACTAGATTCCTCTTGTATATAGTTGACCCTTTTTGTGCTTCCTTAGGAAGTTGAGCTTTTCTCAGAGCATCTATACGTAGGGTGTCCTAGCTGATTGCAATGATAACACTTCATAGTGGAAAAATAGGATCCTCTCCCTTGGTTGCTTCTCCTTCCTCTCCAAATAGTGTTAGAGCCCCCACCCCAATTGAAACCTCCTCTTTTTGAACTTCCTTCTTGTTGTTCAGTAATCTTATTGTCTCTTTGTGACCTATAAAATGATCCTCTTCCACCATATTTTCTCTGGCCTCTTCCATATTTGCCCCTGCCTCTACCTCTGAAGGTTGAGTTTTCCTTCTTATTCTTCTCTTCTTGTATGCTCCATTTCAAGCCTCCTAAATACCTAGCCACTTTAATAGGTTCACCTTCTTGTACCCTTGACCTTAAACAAAACTTATGAAACTCTTTAGTGTAAGTTGCCACATCCATATCCTTTTGCTTCAAACTTTGCCTCTTCTTGTGTAACTAAACCTCATAGTCCTCTAGTAGGCATTGCTCCTTTACCTTTGTTATCGTGGCTTTCCAGTTTGCAATGGGCTTCTTTCCCATTTTTTCCCTCTCTTCTTGGAGGTACTTTCACCATGTTAGGGCTGATCCCCTTAGCCTAGACTTGGCTACCTTGACTCTTTATGCTTCACTCACACCTTCACATTCAAAGTGATTCTCCATCCCTTCAATCCATTCCATTACCAATTTAGGGTCCATCTTCCTAGTAAACAAAGAGACTTCTTCTAAGGCCTTTCCCACTAGTGCCTTGTTGGCTTTTAGGAATGGCTCTTCATTTATAAGAGTGTCTAGTTCAAGAATAAGGTCTTTATCATCCATATTTTCTTTACCCTTATTGCTACTTTCACCTTCTTGGTCCTTCTTCTTAGCTGCCTCAACAACTTCTTCCAACTTGGTCTTCATTGCTTCCAAAGCTTCTTCAAGGATTTTGTTCCTCTCGTTCTACTCACCCATCTCTTTGGCCAATTCTACATTGGTCACCATATTTGATTTTCCATCAAATTTTGCAGGTTGAAACATCTACCCACAAATCTGAATCTTCTTGCTCTGATACCACTCTTATGTAATGCTAGGTTATCTTGCTCCTTTAGTCCTTATCTTTCCAAGGACTAGCTTAGGATTTCTCTTAGTCTATTAGGGTTTCGTTTGATGCCCTGATCCCTAGAGGACCTCTACACCATCCTCTATCCACTCTCTACCTAGTTACACCAATGGTTTTAATTCCTTCTTCTCCGCACACCTCTTTAAGCCCACTTGCTAACCTACTTCCTTAGTCTTTCTTGACCCTTTCTCACATTTATCTCAACCTTTTAGAGGGAGGGGATCCTATAAGTTTTATAAGACTTCTCTTAGACTTATAAATGTCAATTGTATAGGTTACCCTCAAGTTACTCACTCCTACACCAAAACTGCCAAAAATAGGGCTACTAGGATTAGCTTACCAACCTGAGTTTTTGGACTTTAATCTTGATTTTACCTAAATAAGGTTGCAAAAAAACTTTATATTTGAGTACCCTTTTGGAAAATCTCCAAGATTCTGTGGGTCTCAGGTCTTTAAGATCTCTGTACACCAAAAAAAAACTTTTTAAGCCCATATTTAAGGGTTTTACAATAAGGATGACAGGTCTGACTAGGGCATGATCTTTCCCTCTGCAAAACTTGTCATGAAACATTTTCATTTGGTATATGTTATCATCATTCACATCTCATTATACAACATTTGGTTTGAATTTTTCAATACATTCAAAACCCAAAAAATCTCTCCCAATACTGTGATTGGCTAACCAAGTATAGAAAACTTGCCTAGGGTATCACTTTTGAAAGGCTTTCCATGTTTTCTAGGGCCCCAAAACTTATATACATTATGTAAATTGGCTCTACTCCCATGTCCCCTAAATCCATTTGCTCAAAAGTACAAAATTGAAACAACACATAGTATACTTAGAAATGAATTTCAAAACCTACTTAGATGAGCACCTACAAACTTGAAAATTGAATTAAAAAGTAGTGTACTAACACAAAAAATATAGAGCCAACACCAAACTAAATGATTCAATCCATTTGTTTGTACAGGAAATCAAAACTCTAAAAATTGTTTAAAACAGAACAGTGAAACGTGAATCCAATTGCACAAAATTGCTAAGTACAACTCCCAACCCTTGGGATGTGTTTATTTGATGATTTTATACCTTCCCAAAGAGGTTGCAAGAAGTTGGAGTAACCACCAACCTCTTCTTTGCATTTTACAATTTTTTTCCAAAAAAATTGTCAAACAACTTTTCAAAAAGTTGCAAAACCTTGACAACATTTTACATCTTTGAGAAACTTTTCCCTCCTTTACTTGGGAACTTCCAAACCTACCTAGTTTGACCCCATCACTTTACATGATTTAAGACATTTTTCCTTCTTGACAACATTTGCACAATTGTTGCATAATTGACATCTTTTGACATCTTCTCCCTTTTTAGATTCCAAATGACATGTTAGGAGTTCAAATCCATGCCATAGGATGAAACCACATCATGGAGGACAAGATGGTTTAAAACCACACTTCCCTCATACTTCCAAGGTGGTAGCCCTATGCCTCCCTAACATAAGCTACACTCACATACACATTAAAAAAAAAACCATCTACCCAGGAATAATAGCAACCCAAAAGATGACCTTGAAAAGGTCCAAACTCACTCACACCCCTGACTTAGTTAGAGTCAGTACATACCAAAAATCCACACCAATAGAAAGAAAAATGAGAGCTTTTCTAGGTGCCCTTGTACCACCAATATGACACTAATCTCATAAAAGAATACAAAAGATATCATTCCTAATGGCACATGGAAGAGATTGAAGTATTAAAACAAAAATCCTACAAGTTTTGGTAAACTTCGATATGAAGGAATAATTCATTTAAGGATAAGACAACACAAACAAGCATCCAAAAAAATATTGAACAAGATGGACAAAAGTTGGCACAAATTCCTATAGAAATAGAAACTAGAATATGTAAGTGTAAGCTAGTTCCAAATCAATTATGGGAGAAGTTTGGAATTCTAGCCCCATTAGATCATAATCAAGTAAATATAAAGGAAATCAATGAAGAAAAGTATAAATAACAAATGTAAGAAACAAAGGATGAGAAAATTGACATTAGTGAACAAATAATTCAAGAACTGAGAGAAGAAAGTCAAGATATAGTAGACAAATCAATTGCAAATAACTCAAGATGTAAATGGAAATATTGAGAAATTGAGCTTCCACAACCATGGAAGGCTCAAAGACTCTAAACTATGGAAAACAACTCAAAAAATGAGGGAGGAAATCATTAACTAAATTCCTAACTATCATAGGTATTTAAGAAGGAATCAAAAAAAGATCCAAAATGTACTCAAATCCGGGAAGGGGAAGAGCCTTCCGATAGAACAATGAGGAGAACAACATGGAATGTTAGGGGATTGAATGCCCCTAGCAAGAAGCACTTGTTAAAGTGCAACTTAACCCTCTTTGAATAATAAATTATTATAATATGAGAAGCTAAGATAAATAAAGGAGATAATCTAAGTAAAAAACTTGGTTTATGGAAAACTGATATGATAGAAGCTACAAGGGCCTTAAAAGGCATTGGCAATAATTAGGATCCTAGAAAGATAAACTTCAGTAGGATGGTATCAAATAACAACTGGATGCAAGGGAGACTTAAAAGTTTTAGAAGTGATATCAAGTCACACTTATAAATGTATATGGTCCTTCCCCAATAGTAGATAAGAGGGCATTATGGAACAAAATCAATAATTTTATGGAAAACAATCCTATAAAAAAAAATTGTATAGGAGGGATTTTAATGCCCTTTTAAACTTGGAAGAAAAGTATGGAGGATCAAAAATTATAACAAATGTGATGATAGATTTCAAAGAATGGTTTGCAAGTAATAATTTAATTGATATCATGACAACTAATGGGTTATAAACATGGAATAACAGAAGGGAAGGGTTTTGTCACATAGTCAAACCTTAGAGGAAGTGGAATATGTCTAGTTACATATTGATGAGATAGATTGTTGAAGAAAGGGAACAAGCTCTTTTCGTGACAGAAACTAGGTCCTCGACTTGTGCTGATACAAAAGCTCAGTCTGAAATCCTTCCTTGACACAAGAAAAATCTAGAGAGAAGTGATAAGGGGAAAGGACTAGCATCAAAGCCAACGTCTTTGGTATAGTATATGTTACCCATGAGAACGACTCCATTGTGGTTGAAGAAAGAGGTGTTATTTTGACAAACAAGTAAGGTAGAGCTTACCAAAGAATAAGGTATGGTGGAGTTTATTAAAGTGGTTAAAAATCCTAAGCTACCTAAAGGTGATGCTAAAATATTGGCTTTCATCATGAAGAATCAAGATAAGTATCCTTTGGTACGTATTTCCTTTATGTCGCCTCATGTGGATGCAAAAAAATTGACTCCAAAGGACTATCATATGAAGGAAATAGTACTATGGAAGCCCACAATGGATACAACAAAAGTTTTGATCACCACGAGCCTTAAACAAGTATTCTAGCACCTAAATAAAGGTGAATCAAAGCTCTTGGTTTTGAGAAAGCAAAACTAGTTGTTAAAAAGGTACTTGAATGAGATAGTGGGTCCATTAGACCTTGATCATCCAAAGATTGCTTTAGAGGCAACATTGGAGAGAAAAGAAGCAAGGAAAGCCTTAGGAGAGACTAATTTATTTTTGAACACTTGCAAAAGGTGGTGTTACAGCTTTGAAGATAAAGGGGCGTATATTATAGAAGGTAATTTGAACCTTCTGCATAGTATCCAAAATAATGCCGACAAATTGGTTATAATTACAAACCAAGATTTTGGGCTGATGGATGAAGTGCATACCCGGGACAACGATCTGTAGGTGCTAAAATCTATTAAATGACAAAGGTGTAATATATTAATGGAGATACATGCAGCCAAGGAATTGGATGATTGGATTAAGAAAGTGTCATTGGAGTATAAATTTATGGAGGGGTTGTATGAAGATATCTAGGAGATGAGGAATGAAGCTCAAGCAAAAATTTTGGAAGCAGACAAATATTATAATGTCACTAGCCTAGAGATTTTTTTATGATGAGTCCATAAATCAATTTTCTTCAATGTAGATAGTGGTGTAATAATTCAAATCATTATTTGAGGCTGCTTTGACTGAACATGGTGTTAGATAAATTTTCAAAACAAAATGAGCATTATTAGAATTGGATTCTAAGCTGGAAGATTTTGCAATACAAGGATAATGGTATTCATAGGTATAAATTTTTTCCAAGGACTCCACAAGAAAATAGAGTAGTTGAATGCATGAAAATGACAACAATGGAGTGTGCAAGAAGTATGTGGTTGTATGTTGGGATGCCCTTAAACATGTGGCCAGAGACTGTAAACACTATTGTTTATTTAATTAATAGAGTTCCCTCTACTCTTTTAGATTGTGGTATTCTAGAGGAATCATGGACATTCAAGAAGGTGAGTTATTCTTTTCTTAGAATTGTCTATTGTGAAGCTTTTGCACATGTAGATTCTAAAAATAGGACTAAGCTAGAACCTAAGTCAAAGAAATGTATTTTTTTGGATATGACATTGATGAATTTGGATATATGATTTGGAATTTTGAAAATCATAAACTTGTAAGATGCAAAGATGCCATATTTAATGACAAAATTTTGTATAAAGATCTATTGTTGTAACATAAGAAGAAAGAAATTGGTTATGTAGTTATGGATGATACTCTAAAATATTTTGTTCTAATGGTCCTTCATGATCTGTAACAAAAAATACCACAAACTCCATCGAATGTTATAAAATTAACAAGGTTAAGTAGACTGCCTAAAATATTCTCTCCCTCTATGTACTTTATTTTATTAATAGATGTTGGTGAACCCAAAGGATATGATGAAGCTATGCAAGTGGATACAAAGATTCAATGGGAGTCTACAATGACAGAAGAATGGAATCCGTGCTAAAAAAAAAAGACTTGGGCATTGTACAAGGTACCTATAGTTAAAAGGGATTTATAAAATAAATATGTTTATAGGCTAAAAGAGGAGAATGAAGGTAAGACAATATTTAAAGATGGGTTAGTTGTAAAAGGATATGCACATAAAAAGGGCATTGATTTTGAAGAGATCTTCTCTCAGTTGTTAAAATGACTTCTATTCATACTATTTTAAGTATTATGGCTACTGAAGATTTACATCTAGAACAACTTGAAGCTAAAACAACTTTTCTCCATGGTGATTTGGATGAATAAATATATATGGAATAACCACAAGGATTTGAGGTCAAAGGAAAGGAGAATTTAGTGGGCAAATCGAGGATTTTTTTTTTATGGCTTGAAGTAATCAAATTGGAAATGGTATATTAAATTTGATAGTTTTATGACTGATCATGGATATATTATGTGTCATTCAAACCATTGTGTTTATTTTAAGAGGTTGGATGATAATAGCTACGTTATTTTATGTTTATATGTTGATGATATGCTTGTTGCAGGGTCTAGTATGGATCACATTAAGGGTTTGAAACAACAATTATAAAATCCTTTTGTGATGAAAGATTTCAGGGGAAAAAAAGAAATCCTTGGTATGAAAATTCACAAAGATAGGAAGAATAAAAACTCGACTCTATCCTAGGATGACTATGTTGAAAATGTGATTTATATGGTGAATGCAAAAACTATCATCATGCCTTTACATAGTCATTTGAAATTAAGTAAAGAGATGTATCCAAAGACACAAAAAGAGGAGGATAAAATGTTGAAGGTATCTTATGCTTTAGTAGTAGGTATTTTTAATGTATCCCATGGTATGTACTAAGCCATATATTTCACATGTTGTGGGAGTCATTAGTATTTATATGAGTCATCCAACAATTGAGCATTGGAATGTGATCAAATGGGTTCTCAAATATTTGAGAGTTATATCCATAAAATGTTTTCATTCTAGGGTGTAACATCCAATTTTTCGGGGTCTTAATTAACATCTAACAACTCAAAGAATACAGTTATTACTTCATTTCATAGGAAAATAGTTATATCATTCATGTTCATGTGAATTAGATTTACCTGTAGACACCTAAATCTGATTACATCACTAAGTAATCATATTTAGTCATCTCCTAGGACATTATTGATTAAATATTTACTATATAATTAATTAATCATCATCCCCTAGTTAATTAATTATTTTAATTAACTATAGTCCAATTGATAAAATCAAATGATCACCCAAAATCAATTTATCAATTAAATCCCTATTCCTCTATTAAATTGGATAAATCATCAAATCTATTCAATTTAATTCCATATTCTCATTTTATTAAATAAAACATTTAATAAAATATCTAAAATCCAAAAACCGTCCTAAACCTTACCCTAACCCCTAATCCAACCCATTCACCCATATTAAACTCACTTAGCCTCCTAACTAACCCATCCAATCAAAGCCAAACCACTCACCACCTAACCCCCCTTCTAAGCTAATCCTAAACCTCTTCTAATCATGTGCACAATCATAAACATGGGTTAAGACTTGCTAACCCAAGCTAAAGTCAACAAATATCTTCCCCTCACTCTCCAACATAAATGACCCTCAAATATCTCTTACACTCCTCTTAATGGCTCTTACATCCTCACTCGTGACTCTTACATACTCAACCACCCTCATCAAGCCTTTGACCAACCCTTATCCTATCCTGTCACACTCATCCTCCTTGTGACACTTGTCACCTCTCAATTAGTGCTAAACTAGCACAATCCTTGTGCTCCCTTTTGAGTGCATCCTGACCCTCCCTCACCATCTCATCATCTTGACATCTTGGCCCTCCATTCCTCCAACCCTTGGCCTATAAATTGAACCCTCTCCCTTCGCTAAAATAATCCATCCTCCATGCAAAGTTATAATGATATTTTGAGAGCACACACACTACCAAAATACCATTATAATGGCAAAATCACTCCATGACTCCATTGTTGCAACCTTATTTCACTCACCCCATCCATCCATTTGAAGCTTGAGCTATACTTGTGAGCACACATACCTTAAATCGGGGACAAATCTATTGTATCATTGTGTTATACCATTTGGAGCTTACCATTCTTGGTTTGCCTCCATTTGTGGTGATAACAAATCAGTCCTATCTTAAGTGTTTACTTATTTTAGTATTGTTAATGCTTTCCTTAATAGCTAGTATTCATGTTACACTACTAAGCTAGGTGATACATTACCATTAAAGATCAAATAGACAAAATTTCTTAACTAAAAACTTGAATTACCATCAAATGAAATTACTACAGAAATTGAAAGCTACGTACCTTGGAAAACTGAGATCCAAATCAATGTAAGGATGTTTCTGCAACCACCCGAGTTAGTCCACAAATACACTATAAAAATTTCACATGAAAAGACTATCATCTAAAAATTGATATCTTAAAATCAAATGATAATTTCAATTAAATACCACTATATTTTAAATCAGGGCATCACATACCACTATATTAATTAGGGCATCATTTACCATCTGTTCATTTAGGGCTTTTGATACCGCTATATCACTTAGGGCTTTCGATACCATAGATTCAATTAGGTCTTACGCTACCACAAATTCAATTAGGGCTTCTAATACCATCGATTCAAATAGGGCTTCCAATACCACTGATTCAATTTAGGGCTTCTAATACTACTGTATCAATTAGGGCATCATTTTCCTTTCCTTCTGATTACTTAACTGTGAGAGTAACTCAAGATTAGAACATATACTTATATTTGATATTCATATAAATGAAAAAAAATCCATAATTCTTTCTCTTTCATCTAGGTGAAATGATGAAATAACTCAATTAATCTTACCTTCTTGCATATTAATCATAAAGTTGATAATACCTATTTCTGGCAACCAAGTGAATGTATGACTTATCTTTATCCGATGCATATCTGGTAACTTATGGAGAGGTGTAACATTGTCAAGGGCTTAACCACCCAACCTTAGAACAAATCTTATCCCCACATGATCTCTAACAAGAAAGGCCCTCCCTACACGAAATAGACAGGGGTCATCTTGCCATCCACTGGACATACTGATAATTAACTCACCATACGACTTGTCACTAGGAGATTACATTAACAAGATTATGCATAAGATATTAATTAATTCCTATTAAAATGATAACATTAAAATGTTATAACTGATACTAACTCATGCTATTATGGATTCCTTTCTTCCACCTCATCACCCATTTTCTTGGCTACACAGCTAGGTAAGTCCCAAGTGTTAGGAATTTCTCAGAACAACTGATTCTGCCAATTATACTAAAGATTACATGTATTCATTATTTCACGATATGTGATGTTCTTAAGGATTCCAAAATTTGTTTCTAATTTTTGGTGACAAATAATTTATGGATTCATACCATGGTTACTTGACTCCCACTTTCCAGGAACAAGGTTAAATTTAAAGGTGATCAATCTGTAAATGTCGAACTAAATATCATCTTGATAAATGTTGAGAAAGGAAGTTGAATCATGGATTAAACAATAGGGCTTTGAGTTCCACAATAGGAAATTGGAGGTGTCAAAATCAAAGTTTGGTCTAATGGAGAGAAGGTCTTGCAACATCAACGCACTATGACAAGACTTTACAACATCACCAGATTGTACCTCTTACAATGAATACAACTAAAAATCGTAGATTGAAATATCTAAAATTAATGTCTCATACTAGAAGCCTATTCAAATCTTCTTCGAAAAACAAGTCCTCAATGCTTCAGTTAATTATAGACAGAGGCAAAATTCTTGTTAAGAAATCTTTCAATGTAGAATATATTATAACCTTGCTCAAAGACTATTGCTAGGCATTATGTACCATATGTAGGATCATTGTCACTGCTGTCTTTAAATAGACTATGTGTTCTAGAAACTGTTTAGATCATTACTTTACTCATTGGAACTGGTAGATTAATTAGAGGAAGACATATTTATCAATTGGTGTCTGTAAGATGCAGTTCACTCTATTCTTGAAAAGGGACCAATGGACACTATTGTATAACATGAACAAGAACACTATTATATATTTGATTATTTCATTGGCACCATTTGCAGTTAAATAATCTCATCCTTTGCAAACAATAATAAAAATACATCTGTAATTTTATAGATTAGAATGAACATTCTAGATACAAAATCCAACATAGAAGATTTTGAAGGAATACAAAAGAACATAACGTATCAAGTACACATACTTTAAAATGTTGAGGCTAATGTTAATAGCACAATGATTGTAACATCCACTTGTGATGGAAAAGCAATCTGAAAATATGCAAGGTCTGACAAAAATGAGAAAGATATTAGAAAGGACTGGATGTAATAGTCTGAGTGAGCCACATCACTATAAAGAATTGGTGATCCGACCGTCTTGGTTGATTCATGGCTTCAATAGAGCTTAGTATATCTTACGTGAATGCACATACTACTCCTTGCTTCCACGGATGGAAAGGATAGACTCCACACTCCCTCACACTGAACTTGTGGATAGAATATGTCATGAAGGTGAAAAGTATTTGGGGTAGCAAGTTAATGAAAGTTGGGTTTATTCTCAGAATTTCCTACCTTTTTCAAATGTGAAACAGGTTAAAAGAGGAGCCAATAAAAAGCAGTGAGGAATAAGTTGTCTCTCCCACAAAATGATCCATGATATGATATTAATTGTTAGGCTTGGCTATTCGACTCCCTATCGTTACAAGAAGATTGGAATCAATTTAAATCCCCAAGAAATAAATTGATTTAAAAAAAAAGAGAGGAAACAATTAAAAGTGGGGAAAGATTATAAAATAGTTCCAAATGCCAAATATTAAATTGATTTCCAAACCAAGTGTTAATTGGCTAAGGGCAAGGAATAATAAAATGGAAAGGATAGAACTATAATTATAATTCAAACATTATTAAATTATGAAAATTATTATAATATTATATGTACATATTAACATCATTTTATTAAATTATTAAATGATAATAGTGCTAAATCATTTATACATGTATGAACGTTTACAAATATTAATTAAAACAACTTGATGAAAAATACATTAAAATCCTTTAAGATATGTTTTATATTTAACTCAATTATTTTAATTTAATTAATATTTAAATAACTCATGCGGTTCTACATATGTATCATGTTTCAAGTCGCTAGATCCTCTACCCATCTGTCCAATGATGGTGACGCTCTTGCCTACTTCTTTTCTGACAATGTTTCCCCCCTTATCGACATGTTTCCTACAAGAAAATTCTTTGCAGTTAAATTATATTATCATAATAAATTATTTAATCTTAATTAATCATAACAGTTAATCATCTTCTCAATTCCATGAGTTCGTGATTAACGATCAACTAACATGTCATCTTCACTTGAAATCATAATGGCTAACTATCTTACCATTTCACTAGATTATGACAAATCAAACTGCCAACTGACTTCATGTGAACCTCAACGGCTATATTTCAAATTAGGTCAAAATTTGGGATGTAACATGGGGGATCTATTACTAATTTACAAGGCTATGTTGACTCAAATTTGGCATGGAATTTAGATACTAGGTGGAGTATTATAGGCTATGTATTTACTGTTGGTGGGAAAATCTTGAGTTAGATTTCTTGATTACAAAAGGTGAATTATTTATCTATTACATAGATAGAGCATGTTATTTCTATAGAGGAAACCAAGGAGGTGATATAGCTATAATATTTCATTGAAGAGTTGGCACACTCGTAGACTAGAAAGTATCTATATATAGATAGCTATAGTATCATTCATCTTTTCAAGAATTTTGCTTTACTCTCCAAGACAAAAAATATATAGTTGTGGTAACATTCATTTATTTAGTTTTGGATTATGGAAAACTAAAGTTGGAAAAGATCCATACATATCACAATCCAACAAATATGTTTACAAATGTGGTTACAAGGGAGAAGTTGAACTCCTCTTCATCTTTGGTTGGTCTTCTAGACTCAACATAATAAAAGAATAGTAGAGGCTAGGGTGCATAGATGTAGTGGAAGCTTTAGGGGTAGTGGTATGGATACAATATCAATTTCTAGGTGGGAGGTGGTTTAGTGTAGAGCTTTATTAGTCCCCAAGTGGGAGATTATTATCTATGGTGACTGATCAAGTAAGTATTGACTAATCAAGTTGACCCATCAACCATTTTCCAAGTTGACTCATCAAGTATGTTTAAGGTTAACTTGTTAGTTGACATAAGTCATATAATATTGGATTAGGGTTAGGATTTTTTCAAAAGAGAATGTAGCTTCTTGTGGTGGTATTGAGCTCTAATGATGATTGGAGATTATAATAGGTTAAAATTGTTGGATAATAATATTGGACTCTCTGTTTGGCAGATATAGCCCAGGATTAGGTGAACCGCATTAAAAATGTGTCTTTTATTCTATTTATGTGTGCTTTATTATTTTGTGATAGTTTTTTATATTTGCATGTAACTTTTATTTTCTATTTAAGTAATCTTGGTAATGTGATATAGGGAAGTGCAACAAGGTTGGGTTCTTATGCTAGGAGCTTGATTACTTGTTCAAAGAGCTCAAGTTCTCATACAGAGAATGGACCTTCAAAATTTGTTATCCCCATTCTTTATGCAATAGTTTTACTTATTATTTTTAGAAGTACAACCTTTGACAACAAAATGAGTACCTCTTATGCTCAATTATTGATCAATCAATGATCTTGATTGTAGAACATTTGTTGGGGTAGGAATTCCCTACAAACTATTGCATTGATCTAATATATATTTGATGGATATAGTGTTGGAAACAATTCTTCAAATTATATGTTGTCATTGATGTTACACAAATGCTAGTACTAACCAAGTAGTCAGGCAATGAAGGGTATTTAGCATTAGTGGAGCAATCAAGCAATGAAGGACATTCAGTATTCAGTATCAACCAAGTAGTCATACAATGAAGGGTATTTTGTATTAACTAAGTTGTTGGAAATCAAAGGAATCACAGTGTTAACTGAGTGATTAATCCTAGTATTGACCGAGTATCAACAAATTACACTTGTCAATTAATTAACTAATTGAGGTTGACTAGTTGGTTGTTTAATAATTATTTGAAAAGGTATTCAAGCTAACTTGAAAAAACTTATCATACATATGAGAGATAAAGAAGTGTGTAGCATATGATATAAGATCATGGATATATGATCAAATGAAAAGGCAGAGTAGGCAAGTGTGGAAGAAAAGTGGTAAAGAATATTCTGATCACTAAGGATCTAGAGGTTTGGCCAAAATAGAGATTTGAATCTGTAAAAGAAGTGCTTCATAAATCAGGTCAAATTATTGTTACCTTCTAATCATTCTAGCAGTAAAGAAATATCCTAACAGAGTTGACTTAACAGTGAAATTGTAAATCTTTTAACAAGGTGATGTTTCAAGATTGAAGTATTTGAAGACCTCTAACTAGGCCACTCCTAATAGGGTGATCTAAATCCTCTAACAAGGTCATACTTAGTAGTATTAATTGTAACCTTTAACAGGGTTGGCTCCTAACAGGGCTCACTTCAGAAGAGTGAAAATATTGTAACTAGTTGCATGGTGGTTTTGCCAAATTGGATTTCCACGTTAAATCTTGGTGTCATCTATATTCATGTTATTTGCTTTATGCTTTATGTTTATACAACTAAGTTACTAAAGATTAAAGCGGAATAATATTCATAAGACTCCTTTGTTAATTATAGAAAAAGCTTAGTTTTAATTGAGTTGTATAAAGAATTGCATTATCAGTGAAAAGTTTGATTTGACATCTAGGGACAGAGAATTATTTTTGTGGTAACTAATTCACCTCTCCCCTCTCAATTACTCTCTTTATTTCCAACAATTGGTATAAAAGATTTTGGTGCTTGTAGGAAAGGTTTCACAGACCTAAGTTAAAGATCAAGATGTCATACAGAAGGGATATTCCCAAGCTTAACAGAGAAAAAATTTCAGCATGGCAGGAATTGATGAAGCTACACATATCAAGCACTGGAGATACTGGTTTGTTCTACTTGAAAAACAACTATGTTCCACCACCTAAACCTATGCCTATGGAACATATGAAAGAGGAAAAATATCACAATATAATGATGATTGATATATCTTCCTCTCTCAATTATTTTGAATTTGATGAAGTTAAAGATTGCCCAACTGTGCTTGAAATGTGGGAAAAATTGCAGAAAGTTTATGGAGGTGATAGAAATGTGCAAAGAGCCAAGGAATATATTCTAAGAGACAAGTTTGATCAAATGAAAATGAAAGAAGGTGAAAACATTGTCCAATATTGTGAAAGAATCAAAGAAAATGTGAGTGCAATCAAAATTGTTGGAGGAAAAATAACTGATGAAATAGTGGTCAACAAGGTATTAAGAACTCTTCTTCCTGTTTATGTAATTAGAGTTTCATTAATTCAAGAGATTAGATGCAATCTAAAAGATTATATAACCTTGGATGCACTTGTGGGAAGATTGATTTCTTTTGAGTTGGACAACTTTGAAAACTATGCTCCTAATCCTAGAAACTTTGAATTTGCATTGAAAGCCAAACTAACTCTTGGTAGAAAAGGAGGAAACTCAAAAGGAAAATAGGTTGTAGTGAAGAAGAAGATGATAGTAGTGATGATCTTGAAGTCCTTGAAGCCCTACTTGAAAAAAGATTACCAAAAGGGAAAGGTAAATTTAGAGGCAAAATTCCATTGATTTGTTTCTCATGTGAAGAGGTTGGTCATATTGTTGCAAGATGTTCAAACAAAGAAGATAAAGATGAGAGAATAAATATTAGGTTCAAAGGCAAGAAAGACTTCAATAACTACAAGGACTACAAAGACAAAGGTAGGATATCTTGTTAAATCGCTAAAGATTTTGATATTGATTATAATGAAGAAGAAGTAGCCTATATTGTTCTTAAGAATGAATCTGATAATGAGGAAAATAAAAAGATGGCACTTATTTCTCATGTTAGTAAAAATGATACATGGATCATAGATAGTGGTTGCTCTCATCACATGACTGGTGACAAAATTAAGTTTGAACAATAGAACACTATGATGGTGGAATTGTTAGGTTTGGAAACATTGAACCATGTTATATAAAGGAAAAATATTCATAGCATTAACTAGAGTAATCAAATGTGACAATGCCTATTGGCTTGAAGGGCTCATACACAATCTACCTAGTGTGACACATCTGAATAATATAGGATATAAGGTAGAATTCATGAATGAAAAAACAAAGCTATTAGATGGTAAAGGAAACTTGGTTGAAATTGGCAATCAAACAAAAGGTAACTTGTTTTACCTAGATCTTACTAAAAATACATGTTTATTGGCACAAATAGAGGAAAGTTGGCTATGGCATAAAAGGATTTGTCATGTTAACTTTGATAACTTGGTTACCATAAGAAAGAACAAAGAGTAAGAGGTATACCAAATCTGAAGAAACCCGAGATGGCCATGTGTAAACAATGTCAAATTGGAAAGATGAGTAAAAGAAGTTTTAGAAGTATGACTTTTAATTCTGAAGAATTTTTGGAACTAGTTGATACAAATATTTGTGGACCAATAAGTATAGAAAGCTATTGTGAAGACATATACTTCATTCTATTTATTGATGACTATAATGTTCTTAAAGATAAATTTGATGCTTTTCAAAAGTTCAAATGGTATCTAGCTAGAGTTGAGAAAGAACAAGAAATAATTTGAAATGCCTTAGATCATATAGAGGAGGTGAATTCATCTCAAATGAATTCAATGAATTTTGCAATGAAAAAGGAATAAAAAGATAGGTATCAACACCTAGAACACTAGAGAAAAATGATATAGCAGAAAGAAGGAATAGATCCATCATGGAGTGTGCAAGAACACTAATGACTGAGAAAATTATTGCACCAAAATACCATAGAGAAGCAATCTACACAATAATTCATACACTAGACCAAGTTCAACTAAAGAAAGGTATAGAAAAAACACCTTATGAATTATGGTATGGGTATAAGCCTAATGTTTGTTATCTCAAAGTATTTGGAAGCAAATGCTATATCTTGAAAGATATAAGGAAAACTTGATGAAAAAGGTGATGAAGGCATATTCCTAGGCTACTCCAATAAAAGTAAGGCATATTAATGTTTGAATCTTGCTACTCACAAAGTTATAGAAAGTTCACATGTGAAGATTGATGAGTTTGTAGAAAGAAGTGAAACAGAGAGAAAAAATTTTGTTTACTATGAGGAGGAACTTGATACTTTACCCAACTCACAAATAGTTGAGGCCAAGCAATAGCGAAGTGGATATACCAAGTCGCAATCAGTACAACTCGAGTTACATGCAATACAACTTGAGTTGCTACCAGTTCATACAGAGTTGTTAGAAATGTTTAGAATAACTGAGAGGGGGGGAGGGTGAATCAATTACTCAAGGTCTATATGTACCACTTGAACATTTAAACATTAAAGACATCACTGTTCTTCTTATCCTACATATCCTACTATTGCTTGGTCTCTACTATAAAATTGTCATAAACTTAACTTGCATTGCATAATGAAAACATCATCATATGTAAAAAAATCATAAGACATTCATCATATTTGATGCTAGTATTTTAAATGGAAACCAAATTTGGAAAAACCACCAGCAACATGTCACTCTTTTTCACTCTTTCGAAGTGAGCTCTGTTAGGAACCCACCTTGTTAAAGGTTACAATACACATTGTCAAATGTGACCTAGTTAGACGATTTAATCACCATATTAGGAGTGGCCTTGTAAGATGAATTTGATCATTCCATTTAGAATATCACCTAGTTAAATGATTTACACAAACTATTAAGTCTTCAAATGATTTTTAGGTCAACCTCTATTAAAAGGATTTCAATACAAACTATTTACAATGATAAGAAAGAAAATAGTAGGATTTAATTTGTGTAATTACAACTCACTTTTGTTGGTTTAGATTTTTGTTTGGTCCTTATGTTGATTCACTGATAAATCTTTCACTGTCATCCTTGATCTTGATATGCTTGGACACCCTTAAAGTAATCAGTCCACTCTTATCATCATCACTTAAGCCTTCTTCTCAAATTCACTTATCAACAACATGATCACATTTGTAAGCTTTCTCTTTTAGCTTCGCATCCGCTCACTTATGTGTATCTTATCAACCTTGCTTTGTATGTCTTCCTTCACATACAAACTCACACTTCTTGATCCTTTGTGTCTTTGTGTGTGCACGCTCCTTTTGTTCAGCTCTATACCTATTCAAATAGGCAATCTGTGCTTTACCATTTTCTACATCCACCATAGGTCTTAGGGTTTATGATTAGATTCATCTCGATTCAATGTATCTGTACATGTTCTTGATCATCCTTTAGAAACTTCTCTAGAATCCTTCGGTTAGGTCTTTACCTAATCATCACCTTGAATTTAATGATCCAACTCATCAATATTCTCTTCAACATGTTTTACATCTCCAAAGAAATTAACTAAGTTGGCTTGATCTTACAATTTCTTTAAATTTTATCTTTTATTGTCACTCGGCAATCACTAAATTCTGACACTCGTTCAATACTGAAATACTTGGTCATTGTTTAAGCTTTCTAGCTTGGCGTCAACTAAATTTCTCGGTCGATGCTAATGCTCAAAAAACACTAGATTTTCTCAACACTCTTCGTGGCTCACTTGACACTAGCATTACTCGACACTCCTTAGTACGTATTTACTCTTTTTCTTGGCTAGGCTTAGCTTCCTTGACATAAACAATTACTTTGCTTTATCAAAGTCAATCTAATCAAATGTCCATTATAACTCCTTTTCATAACTTCAAACTTTCCTTTAAGTATTATAGTTATGAGTAACTCTCAAATCTTCTTCATCAATCAAATAGATATGACATTTAGATTAGGTAGCAACATGTCTCATCCATAGATTTGACATCAATGACAAAACAACAATTGTTCCAATTGTAAGTTAAAAAAAATCTCCCTCTTTCACATTTATGGCAACACCTCAAATATAAAAAATACTAATAATAACTCAGTTACCACAATCCAAAATATTTTACTTCCATAAGTGACCACTATCCTTAGTTTCATTATGATTCTTATCCATTCAAACTCTCAGACTCCCTCTGTTAGTTTGCTCTCTTTCATGATTCTCTGTCTTTACAGTAATTTCTCCCTCTTTCAATAATCTCTACCTCTTTCTTCTTCAATATTTTTCTCTATAAGTAATCTATCCCTCTTTGAAAATAGTGTCAAAGATGTGTAGTTTTCTTAGCTTCAAATTCTTCATACATTTGAATTGTTTATATTTTGCATGTCTCGCTGATAATTGTTGGTGCAGGAGCACCTAGGTAGGCTAAAAGGTAGACCTAGGGATTCTTTGTTAATTTTGGCTTGTAGTGGTGCTAGCCACATTAGTAGAGTAATAATGGGATCAACTTGGTCCTAAGTTGAGGTTAGATAGGTTAAAATAGCCTCACAATGCAATATTGCTCCTAATTGCTCACAAAGTACTCATTTGGCTCAATAGAGCATTTTTGGGTTTTGAGGGCTAAATAGGGGGGAGGGGAAGTGTTCTAAGGTATTTATTAGGTGTAAACAATTTGAAAAATATCAAAAATTGCTCATTTCTTACAAAGTTTTCATTGACAACTTTTGCAACTTTTATGCAAGAAGAGAAAAAAATTTGTGGAAGTTCTTCAACCACCTAAGGTAGTTGGATTATTCAATGATAATCCTATATAAGGCTAGTCTCAACCTTTTCAAGGGTTTGGAGAACCAAGTTAATGCATTGCATGACCTGTGCAATAACACTTTTATAACATATTTTGTGTTTTTCAAGTTCTTGGCATGTGTATAGATTAGATTTAGGGTTTTTTGTGTTGGAAGTGTTAGTGGAGATTTTCCTTGAATTATATTTGTATTTTACTTGTTATTTCATATGGTTTGTAGTGCTTAGATTAATTATTTTGTGTTCCAGCAGTTTGTTGTTCTGAACAAGGCAACTAGCATAAAATGGGGTCTTAGGGCCATTACCCACCATATGAAATGTATGGCCTTTTGGGAATTGGAATTAGACTCCTTGTACATAATTTTTAGAAAAAAAGAGCCCATGGGAAGCACAAAAAGTATTTTTAGTGTGATTCCCTAGGCAAGCAAACCATGTTTGGTTAGGGATCATAGATTTAAGAAGAGCATTTGGAGTGGATTGAGAGTACAAAGACATCAATCTAGACATGCAGTGAGTATGAGGAAGGTATAGACTAACTCCAATCCAAAGGAGAAGCCTTGATAAGGAGTTTTAAATGGTTTTTAACCCAAATAGCACCAAGACCCTTGAAACCCTCAAATTGAGCCTAAAAATGTGCTTGTGCTATATAGACGAGTTGGGGGCTTAAGAGTTCCAAAAGCTTCAAGTAATCTAAAAAGGGTATCTAGAAAGGTGATTTTTTTTTGTCCTTGTTAAGGGATTTTTCAAAATATCTCATTTTTAGTGCATTTGGAGGGCTAATTCTTGTAGCCTTTTTCCAAGCATCTAAGAACAAATTGACCTGTGGATTGCAACTCAAATAGGGTTTTGTACTTGTTTTGGGTTTGTTATGTTGATGAGTGACCTAAGGTATGCCTAAGTATCCATTTCATCATGTGGGAGATTGAATCAGCATTGGAGTTATGTTTGTTATTTGTGAAGTTATGAGCAAGTTTGTGCTAACCAATTAAGGAAGTAGGATCTCTTTAATAGAATCCTCAAGGACATTGTGTGTGATAGAAAGCCTATTTGGCTAGATGCAAGACCTAGGAAGACCCTAGAGAGCTTAGGGTTTGAGATCAAGATTGGTTGTCACATCAGAGTGGTATTAGAGTAGGTTAAAGATTTGAGAATAGTTGGTAGATGTCTACAGCTACTGGAGAGTTAGTAGGTGAAACCAACATGGTGACTAATGCAGAACTAGCCAAGGAAGTTGATGAGCAAAGGGAGAAGAAAAAAGTTCTTGAAGAATTCTTAGTAGAGGTAAAGGTACAACTAGATGCATTTGTTGAAGTTGACACAGGAGCATCCTAGGCTTTCTTGCAATCATGCATGTTGGGGGAGTTTGGCATTAGAGTTGTGGACTCGATCACCAAAGAAGTGGTCTTGATTACTGTTAGGTATAGTTTATGCCTGGGAGCTATAGTTTATGCTTGGGAGCTCGAGATACTCTATGAGCTCGGTTTGCACTATGTTTCTCGGCATGGTCGATGGTGCTCAGTTTGCACTATGAGCTTGGAAATGCTTAGGAATTATTGACGCTCAGCTTGGTTTTGTTGACACTCAGTTTGGTCTTGGTTGTTGTGGGTGTCGAGTTGTCTGTGAGCTAACTTTTGACATTTAATTTATGTATGGGTATTTAATTTAGTGTTGTAGCTGATTTATGCCTTTATCTATATTTAATGTAAGGGATTTAATTTAGTTTGTAATAATCTGGGCTGACTTGTGGCTTGGATGGGTATAAGTAAGGGGTTTTGTGGAGTCTTTAGTAAGGGAGAGTAGTGATCATTCCAGTTTTGAGAAGGGGATGAAGTGTAGATGTGAATTTTGAAGAGCTAGGGCTGTGACTTAGAAACTAGAGGATTGCTTGGTGGACCTGAGGGTACAAGTGTGGATTCTTCTTAGTATTCTTATCCAATTGTGTATCTGGACTAGATGGGATTGGATTTGTAAGTTGGATCTTGTAGAACTAATTTTGTGATTGTTTTTCGTATTGGCCCTAACTTGAAAGGCCTTATAGTTAGGCATTTTTCATGTAATCAATTTTTTTTATGAATAAAGAGCATTGAATTGGTATTAGATCTTGCATATTTGTTGTATTATTATTGTTTTGCTATTGTATTCCACTATGTTGTTGTTTATTGGGGGTTTGGACATCTCCTTCGAGGATTATCCTACATTACACTGCATCAAGTGGTATTAGAGTGAAAGTTTTCTTGAGTGTGTAGATAGATTGCCAAAGCTGAGGTAGTTTGCATGAGGATTTGCAGAGAAGGTTGATCTTGTGGAGCTCATTGATCTTTTGGATTGGTGGATCTATTGTTGAGGGTTTGCTAAAATTTTGGAAGATGCCTCCAAGAAGATTAGACCCTAGGGAAATTGATGATCTTAGTGATGTTGTGGAAGAAAGGATCTCAGAGAAGATTAGAGCAGAATTCAAATCTGAGATTGCATTGATGAAGAGTGACGTGATTGCTGAAATTGTAAGTGCTTTAGGTGGTGTACCTAGGCATGTGAGTACTGAAGGTAGCTATGAGGAAGTTGCTATAGACTTTGAAGTTGTTGGATCTAGTGGTGAGGATAGAATTGATTGTGTGGAGAGACCAATTAGAACTAGGGTTGGTCAGTTTGCTAGACCTAGATCTCAGTTGAAGTTGAAGCATAAGATGGAGGTTTCTAATTTCTTAGGTACTTTGACTCCTAAAGACCTGATTGATTGGATTGGTGAATTGGAAGACTACTTTGAGCTTGAGGATATTGAGGATCCACTCAGAGTGAGGTTGACACAAACTAAGTTGAAAGGACATGCTGCTCTTTGGTGGAAAGAATTATAAAGAGATAGAGAAGAGGAAGGTGAAATAAAGATCACTAGATGGAGATTGATGTTGACTAAGTTTAAGGCTAAGTTCTTTCCTACTGATTATGAACTTGAGTTGTTTAAGAGACTGCAGAATCTGAAACAGAAGGATATGTCTATGAAAGATTATACTGAGGAGTTCTACAAGTTGACCATTTGGTTTGGTCATAGAGAATTGTCAAAGGAAAAGGTAGCTCAATGGTTTGAGATTTAATATATAGGATGAGGTTGGTATGCTAAATATTTCTTTAGTTAAGGATGCTTATCAGTATGCCTTGAAGGTAGAAGATAAGTTGAAGGGGAAAAGTCAAGATAATGCTAGAGGGAAGGAGAAGCAGGATAGCTTTGCACAAGCTAAACCAAGTGCAGAAAGTGAACCAAAACTTGTTGATCAAAAAAGGAGGACACGTGGAGGTGGGTTTAGAGGTAATTGTTTCAAATGTGGGAAACACGGGCATAGATATTTTGAATGTCCACTTAGCAGGACAACTATTGTTGTGAATGAGGTTGTAGTTCAAGATAGCCTGAGCAAGGAGAAAGTTTTTTGGCTTGACAAGTATTAGTTGGTGAGAGGACATTGGATTCTTGTCAGAGGACTAGTTTTTTCAGGTCTTGTTATAAGTCTGGTGGCAAAGTCTACTAGGTGATTGTGGATGGTGGTAGTACTGACAACCTTGTTACTGAGAAGATGGTTCAGAAACTTGGTTTGAAGAGAGTAAGGCATCCTTATCCTTATAGGATTGGTTGGTTACAAGGTCAACATGCTTTGGAAGTGAGGGAGCAACACCTTGTTGATTTATAGATTAGATAGCATAAGGATCAAGTGTTGTATGATATTATGGACATGAATAGTTGTCATGTGTTTCTTGGTAGACCTTGGCAGTATGATTGTAGGGTTGTGCATGATTGTGTCAAGAATGTGTTTACTATTGAGAAAGATGGTAGGAAGTTTTCCCTAATTCCTTTGTAGAATGAAGAGCTCGGTAGGAGGAACTTGAGTATTGGAAACTAAGTTGAGTTGGCAGATTCTGAGAAGGTTGGAGATCAATGTGGAAAGTAGACTTGTAGCACACCTAAGATGGATGTGAAGAAGTAGAAGAAGAATAAGGGAAAGAGTGTACAAGTTGAAGACTTGGAGGATATGTATGTGAAGAAAAAATTTGGGAATTATGTGTTAAATCCCAGAAGATGTTCTTCCAGCTACTAGAACATCTTTTCAAACCTGGGGTATTTGATGCAGGATCATCCTAGGATTTTTTGCAATCCTGCATGTTGCAGGAGTTTGGCTTTGGATTTGTGGACTCAGTCACCAAAGAAGTGGTGCTTGGTCACTATTAGGTATAGTTTATGCCTGGGAGCTCATCATACTCTATGAGCTCAGTTTTCCCTATGTTGCTTGGCATGGTCGATGGTGCTCAGTTTGCACTGTGATCTTGATGATGCTTAGGAATTACTAGTGCTCAGCTTGGTTTTGTTGACACTCAATTTGGTCTTGGTCCCTGTGGGTGCCGAGTTGTTTATGAGTTAACTTTTGGCATTTAATTTATGTATGGGTATTTAATTATTGTTATATCTGACTTGTGGCTCAACCTATATTTAATGTGAGGGGTTAAATTTAGTTTTTAATGAGTTGGGCCAACTTGTGGCTTGGTTGGGTATAAGTAACGGGTTTTGTGGAGCCTTTAGTAAGGGAGAGTAGTGATCATTCCAGTTTTTAGAAGGGGGTGAAGTGTAGATGCAAATTTTGAAGAGCTAGGGTTGTGGCTTAGAAACTAGAGGATTTCTTGGTGGACCTAAGGGTACAAGTGTGGATTCTTCTTGGTGTTCTTATCTAGTTGTGTATTTGGACTAGCTAGGATTGGGTTTATAAGTTGGATCTTGTAGAACTGATTTTGTAATTGATGTTTGTATTTGGCCCTAACCTAGAAATCCTTACAACTGAACACATTGCATGTAATCAGTTGTTTTTATGAATAAAGAGTGTTGAATTGGTATTAGATCTTGCATATTTGTTGCATTATTGTTGTTTTATTGTTGTATTCCACTATGTGGTTGTTTACTAGGGGTTTGGACATCTACTTTGGGGATTCTCCTACCTTGCACTGCATCAAAAGCAACTAGGAGAAAGGAAGAAAAGGAGTATGAGAAAGGTAAATGGTTAGAAGAGGAGGATGTAGTCCCTAAACCTAACCCTATCTTGAATGAAGAGCCCTTCTTGAAGGCTATTAAATCCCTAGGAGGAAAATCATTCAAAGGTGTGCCACTTTCCAATGGAAATATGGACATAGATGCAGTCATGGACTAGATAGATGGCATGAAGAACCACTTTGAGTGTAAGGGGGTATTAGAGGCACAAAAGGTTAAAGTTGCTAAGTCAAGGCTTAAAGGTTTAACATTGACATGGTGGAAATACCTACAAGATGAAAAAATTAGCATGGGCAAGACACCTATAGGAAATTGGAAGGCTATGGTCACTAAAGTGAAAGAGAACTTCCTACCTAAAGACTTTGAGATCCAGCTCCACAAGAGAAGGGAATGACTAAAGCAAAAAGACCTAGATGTGACCTCTTATACTCAAGAATTTCAAAGGTTATGTCAAATATCCAAACAATAAGAAGATGAACCAATCAATGTGGCAAGATATCTAGGTGGTTTAAAGTGGAATATCCAAGAGGAGCTCAGTTTATGGGCACCTACCACAACTCAAAGATGCCATCAGCTAGCTCTAAAGCTAGAGGAAAAGAAAAAAAGGAAAGGAGATTCTAACTTCAAGGATAGAGACAAGGGCAAAAACCAAAGAGGACAAAGGGGAGGCTATGAGGGTAGAGGTAGTGAGAAAAATAATCAAGGAGAGAGCAAGCTCATAAAGAAAACTAGTAACAACTCTTAGGGGTCATTACAATAGAGGGAGAGGAAACCAAGGGGGATCTAATAGGGGAAGAGGAACAGGCAGATTCAATTCATACTTTGCAAGTATGAAATGTTATGTAATTGTGGGCAGTTGGGTCATCTAGCCTATAAATGCCTAGACAAGCCTTCTTCCTCAAACCAAGACAAAAGAATGGCATATGTTTAAGAGGATTACAACAAAGAATCCAATGTGCATTACATTGAATATGAAAAAGGTGACAACCTCATGTTTAGGATAATTTTGATCAAACAACCATCTCTTGATGAACCTAAACATATAATAGCATTGTTTAGGATAAAATGCAAAATCCTAGGAAAAGTGTGCAAGGTGGTGGTTGATTTAGGATCTACCGATAATTTAATATCAGAGGAGGTTGTTACTAAACTAAAATTGTAGAAGATACCTCATTACAACCCTTACAAGGTTACTTGTCTTAACAAGAGACAAAGCATCTTGGTGAATGAGCAAGCTTGGGTGGAATTCTGCATAGTAGGATATAAGGACAAATTGTTGTGTGATGTTTTGTCTATGGATGCTTGTCATATTTTGCTAGGTAGACATTGGAAATTTGATAGGGAGGTTGTATATGATGGAAGATCTAATGCCATAACTTTTAAGAAGGGAGGTAAGACCTTCAAAATTCAGTCATTGTTAGAAGGGGAAGAATCTCAGCCCAAAGTATCTAGTGTGATACTTTGTAGTGGGAAAGAGATTGTTAAAGACCTCAAGGATGAGGAATGTCAAAGTCTTGTAGTGGTGCTGAAGTCTAAAGAAAAAGAAAGTGAGTGATGGTACTCCAACTACTCTACCTCCTAGGAGAGTTATAAGTCATCAAATTGACTTTTTTCTAGGTGCTTCCTTACCTAATAAAGCAACACATAAGCTCACTCCAGATCAAAACCTAAAAGTGGCAAGACACATCCAAGAATTGATGAATCAAGGCTTGATACAAAAGAGCATAAAACCATGTGCAGTTCCTATTGTATTGGCATCTAAGAAAGGGAAAAAATGGAGATTATGTATGGACTCAAGAGCTATAAATAGGACCATAATTAGGTATAGGTTTCCCATACCTAGGACTGAGGATCTCATGGATTGCCTTGGAGGAGCCAAATATTTCACTAAGTTGGACTTGAAGAGTGGTTACCACCAAAACAAAATTAAGGAGGGAGATGAATGGAAAACAACATTTAAGAGTATGGATGGTCTTTACGAATGGATTGTGATGCCATTTGGTCTTTAAAATGCCCCTAACACATTCATGAGGCTCATGAATGAAGTTCTTAAGGATTTTTAAGGTAGATTTGTAGTTTTATATCTAGATGATATGCTTATTTTAAGAAAGACTAGAGAAGAGCATATCAAGCATGTTGAGGCAGTTTTGAAAAGGCTTCATGAGAAGAAGCTAGCCATAAATCTTGAGAAGTGTGACTTCTTCAAAAAATAACTTGTTTACCTAGGCTTTTTGGTGTCTCAAGGCACATTAAAGATGGACAAGGAGAATGTTGTTGCTATACTAGATTGGCCAACACCTACCACATCTACTAAGGTAAGAAGTTTACATGGTTTGTCTCAATTCTATAGGAAATTCATTAGGAATTTTAGTTGCATTTATGCACCTTTGTTGGATACTATAAAGGGTGGAGTCAAGTCTAAGTTTAAATGGACCTTAGAAGCTGAAAAGTCATTCGAAACATTGAAGAAACAAGTAGCTACTCAACCTATCCTTCAATTGCCTTGTTTTGAGAAAATGTTCACCTTAGAATGTGATGCAAGTGACTTAGTAATAGGTGATGTTTTGAGTCAAGAAGGTAGGTCGGTATCCTTTTATAGTGAGAAAATTAATGAGGCCATGAAGAAACATTCATCCTATGAATTAGAGCTCTATGCCTTACTTCAGTGTCTCAGGAAGTGGAGATATTATTTTTTGCCCAAAGAATTTGTTGTGTTTATAGATAATCAAGCTCTTAGCTACATCAACACTCAAGAGAAGCTAAGAAACATGCACTTGAAGTGGATAGAGTACTTGTAGGCCTTTACCTTCATAATCAAGCACAGGAAGGGACAGTTGAATAAAGTGGTAGATGCACTAAGTAGAAGGATCTTGACAGTCCAAGAGATTTAGCTCTGAAGCATTGGAATAGAGTATTTTCAGAATCTTGACAAAGAAGATGAGGACTTTTTTGAAGCCTATAAGGTATGTGTGGATTTTGAGAATCATTTTCATAGAAATTTTTTAGAATATACCTTGCAAAATGGGTTGGTATTCAAGGGTAACTAGTTGCATGTACCAAGGGGTTCCATGAGAGAGAACCTAATATAGGAGAAGCATAATGGCAGTCTATGTGGTCATTTTGGCATCAGAAAAACCATAGAGTTGGTGAAAAGGTTCTATTATTGGCCAAAGTTAGCAAGGGATATCACCATGTATGTAGAGCAGTGCATGGCGTGCATGAAAGTCGAAGGAGGAATAAAAAATGTGGGTCTATATCAGACTTTACCAATTCCAAATAGTTCATGAGATTGTGTAAGTATGGATTTTATTGTAGGTTTACCAAAAACCAAGCAAATATATGATAGCATTATGTTGTTGTTGATAGACTCAACAAAATGGGGCATTTCATTCTATGTAGGACAACTAATGATGCAAGTCATATTGCCTATCTATTTTTCAAAGAGGTTGTATGGATTCATGGACTTCCATTAAGCATTGTATTAGATAGGGATGTTAAATTTATGAGCCATTTTTGGAAAACCATGTTGAAAAAACTTGGTACAAACATGTCATTTGGTTCAGCTTACCATCCCCAAACTGATGGTCAAACTGAAGTGGTTAATAGAACCTTAGGGAACCTTCTAAGGTTCCTAACAAAGTAATATGGTTAAAGTTGGGATGTTATCATTTCACAAGTAGAGTATGCCTATAATGCAAGAATAGGACCACTAAAAAGAGTCCCTTTGAGATAGTTTATGGAATGCATCCAAGGGGTGTATGTGAATTGAGGAATCTTGGTGATATGGATCAAATAAGTGGTCAAGCTAAAGACTTTTTTCAAACCATAAAGAAGATTCAAGAGCAAGTCAAGAGGACCATCCAAGATAGCACTCAAAGGCTCAAGGCCAAAGTGGACGAAAAGAGGAATGATATTCAGTTTGTTGTTGGGGCTATGTATTGGTCCATTTGAATAAAGAAAGGATTCAAAAAGGTGTTCCTACCAAGCTATAGATAAAGAGGGTAGGGCCTTACAAAATCCTAACAAAGTATGGAGCAAATGCCTATAAGGTAGATTTACCTTCAGATTTAGGCATATCCCTTATTTTCAATATGCAAGACTCGGTGGCATACAAAGGTACCTTACCTCATATTAGTCTAGATGTTCATGATGACCTTGAACTTGCTGCAACACCTAATATCAGCAAGTTGGAAGCAGAGAAGGTGTTAGATTCCATGGTGAAGAAATCTACAAGGCACAAGGTGTATATCGAGCATCTCATCCAATGGAAGGGAAAGAAAACTTTATATGCTACTTCTACTTCGGTTTCTAAGATAGAGTTAAAGAAGGTGGAAATACCCCTAGACATGTTTCCATCAGGTGGGACTTAGTTTTTTTGATGGGGGGAGTATGGTGCAGGATCACCTAGGTAGGCTAAAGGATAGACCTAGGGCGTATTTGTTAATTTTGGCTTCTAGTGATGCTAGACACATCACTATAGTAATAATAGGATCAAATTTTTCCTAAGTTGAGGTTAGATAGGTTAGAAGAGCCTCACAATGCAATATTGTTTCTAATCACTCACAAAGTGCTCGTTTGGCTCAATAGAACATTTTTGGGTTTTGAGGGATAAATAGGGAAAAAAATGTTTTATGGTCCTTATTAGGTTTTTTGAATCCATCTTAGGCCTTTTAGAAAGTTTGGTAGCAAGTGTAGCAAGTTTGGGTAAACAATTTGTCAAATTGCAAAAATTGCTCATTTCTTGCAAAGTTGTCATTGATAACTTTTGCAATTTTTATGCAAGAATAGAAAAAATTTCGTGGGATTTCTTCAACCACCTACTATATTTTTATTATTTCATGCTAATCCTATATAAGTCCAGTCTCAACCTTTTCAAGGGGTTGGAGAACCAAGTTAATGCATTCTACGACTTGTGCAACAACACTTTTATAACAGATTTTATGTTTTTCAAGTTCTTGGCATGTGTACAGATTAGATTTAGGGTTTTATGTGTTGGAAGTGTTATTGGAGATTTTTCTTCAATTTTTTTTGTATTTTTTGTTGTTTCATAGGGTTTGTAGTGCTTGGATTAATTATTTTGTGTTCAAGCAGTTTGTTGTTCTAAACAGAGTAGCTAGCATAAAATGGGGTCTTAGGGCCATTTCCTACTGTATGAAATGTATAGACTATTAGGAATTGGAACTATACTCCTTATACATAATATATAGAAAAGGAGAGCCCATGGGAAGCACATGAATTATTTTTAGCGTGATGCCCTAGGCAAGCAAACCATGTTTGGTTAGGGATCACAGATTTGAAGAAGAGAATTTGGAGTGGATTGAGAGTACAAAGACATCCATCTAGGAATTTGGTGAGTATGAGGAAGGTATAAAATAACTCCAATTTGAAGGAGAAGCCTTGATAAGGAGTTTTAAATGGTTTTTAACCTGAACAACACCAAAACCCTTGAAACCCTCAAATTGAGCCTCAAAATGTGCTTGTGTTGTACAGATGAGTTGGGGGCTTAAGAGTTCCAAAATCTTCAAGTGCTCTAAAAATAGTATCTAGAAAGGTGATTTTTTTAGGTACTTGTTAAGGTATTTTTCAAAATATCTCATTTTTTATGCATTTGGAGGGCTAATTCTTGTAGCCTTTTTCCAAGCATCTGAGTACAAATTGACTTGTGGATTGCAACTCGAATACAGTTTTGTACTTGTTTTGTGTTTGGTATGTTGATGAGTGACCTAAGGCATGCCTAGGTATCCATTTTATCATGTGGAAGATTGAATCATCATTGGAGTTATGTTTTTTGTTTGTGAAGTTATGAGCAACTTTGTGCTAACTAGTTGATGTGCACCAATTGAAGAAGTAGGATCTATTTAATAGAATCCTCAGGGACATAAGGTGTGATAGAAACCCTATTTGGCTAGATAAAAGACTTAAAAATACCCTAGAGTGATTAGGCTTTGAGATAAAGATTGGTTGTCACATCACTTGTCATTTGTCTATGACTGATCTGTTATGTTGTACTGAAGTATTCTACCTTAGGCATGTCCAAAAGTAGAGTTGTATTGCACCATTGTGTAGAATGTTACATTTAAAACATGTGATGTAATGCACCTTGGCTTCTTAATTAGATTTTTTTAAGGGGAATAACCCATAATTTACCTCTAATATATTCATGAGCATATTTGGGTAATAGTTTTGTGAATATGTTAACTATATGTTCCTTTGTATTTACATATTCTACTTCATTTATTTATCATGAACTAATTCTCTCAAGTAGTGATACTAGATAGCAATGTGCTTTGTCTTAGTGTGCAACACTAGATTATTTGAAATTTTAATAGTACTTGTGTTATTACAATAGATAACTACTGGATCTGTAATATTTTCTTGCATGTCTTTCAACAATTTCTTAATCTACATTATATTTGAACAATTCACTACACCTATGACATTATCAGTTTTAGCTGTTGATTGGGAAATACATTTTCGTTTCTTGCTGGTCCATGACACCAATCTCTTTCCTAGAAAGAATGCACCTCCACTAGTGCTTTTCCTGCCATCAATATTTCCTGCCCAATCTGAGTTAGCGAAAACCTTCAGTTCAAATCTATCACTTCTCTTGTACTATAATCCATAGTCTTTTGTACCTTTCAGATATCTCATTATCCTTTTTACAACCACCATGTGATTCTCTTTAGGATTTAATGAAAATCTAGTAACTATCCCAACTTCCAATGTAATATTTGGTCTACTGTAAACAACATATTGCAATTTTCCTATTATGTATCTTTACAAGGTCTAGTTCACATCTATATAATTATCATTCTTAGATAGCTTATGACCTGTAGACATAGGTGTACTCACTGGCCTTGAATCTTCCATACCAAAAGTCTTCAATATTTCCTTGATGTATTTGGTTTATGAAATGAAAATACCAAACCTCGTTTGACATACTTGTAATCCAAAAAAGAACTTGATTTCACCAAACATAAACATTTCAAATTCCTTTTTCATTTTAGCAACAAATGATTTAAATAATGCTTCTCTTCCTCCAAATATGATATCATCAACAAATATCTCAAATAACAGTACTTCATTGTTCTTACCATTCTTCAAACATAGATTGTTGTTATCATTTCTCCTCTCAAAACTAGTTTTTACTAAATAGTTATGTAATCTTTCATACAATGTTCTTGGTGCTTGCTTCAATCCATAAAGGGCTTTGTTTAGTTTACATACCATGTTCCTCTTGTCTTGATCTACAAATCCTTTAGGTTGTTCAATGTATACTTCTTCCTCTAGTACACCATTTAAAAATGTAGATTTGACATCCATTTGATATACCTTGAAATTCTTTTGAGCTGAGTATGCAAGAAAAGTTACGACTCTTCAAGTCTAGCCATAGGAGAAAATTTTTCTCCATAGTCAACTCCTTCTTATGCATAACCCTTGCATACCAATCTTTCTTTGTTTCTTGCTACTTTTCCATTTCCATTAAGCTTGTTCCTAAAACCCACTTTGTTCTAATGACATTTTTGTCTTTAGTTCTTGGCACTAAGGTCCAAATATTGTTCTTCTCAATCTATTCAATTTCTTGATTCAAAGATTGTATCCAATTTTTATTGTGTAAAGCATATTTTATTGTTTTAGGCTCAAACTCACATAATAAGCATATGTCACCTTTAGTTTTCTTCTTTTCAAATGTTACACTTGATTAAGCATCTCCAATTATTTGATTAGCTTTATGATGTTTTCTCACATATTTTATTAATATAGGTAGCTTTCTTCTTGGCTCTTCTTCAAATTCATCTAGAAAAACAATATATGGCTCATTTCCTCTTTCTTGTTATGGTTTTGGTTCAAGTTTTGATCATTCTTTGATGGTCAACATTGCTTGTCTAAGAATCAACATCTTTAATCTATGTTCGGCACCCACTCTCTGTTGTTTGGCAATTTGCATTTGCATTCCATCATTTCCTATCTGATGGGAACTTGCAACTTGACTTGCCTATTCATTTTGAGTGCTGGGAGCATCATCATCCACATAGATGAATGTACTATAGTCTTTAGGTTCTTCATTACGTGAAGCATCAGTTTTTCTACAAAATCATCTACTCTTACATTTGCACTTTCCACAACTATGTTAGGGCTATAATTTAAACACTTATAAGATTTGCATTTTGTGGAATAACCTAGGAATATGCCTTCATCACTCTTTGCATCAAGTTTTCCATTCCTATTATCTTTCATTATGTAGCATCTACTTCCAAAGATTTTGAAATATTTAACATTAGGTGCATAACCATACCATAGTTCAAAAGGTGTAGCATATATACCTTTGTTGACTTGAACTCTATTTAGGGTATAGATTTCTATGATACGCCTTTCTCCATCATTAGTGTTCTTGCATAGTCCATTATTGATTTGTTTCTTCTTTCATCTATCCCATTCTGAGGAAGGGTCCTTGGTGCTAACATCTCTCTTTTAATTCCTCTTTCATTGCAGAATGTATTGAACTCATACAAGATGAATTCACCACCTCTGTCAAATCTCAAACACTTCAGACTCTTCCCTATTCTTTTTCAACTCTAGCTAAATACCACTTCAATAATTGAAAAGCATCAGATTTAACTTTAAGAAACATTATAGTCATTATTCTAAAGTAGTCATCTACAAATAGAATGAAATATTGATCTCCACAATAACTTTTAACACCAATGAGTCCACATAGTTTAGTATGAACCAATTCAAAAATATCATTAGTAGTATACGTCTTACTCCTAAAACTTGACTTGGTCATCTTTCCTAATTGACATTGTTTACATATAGCATTGTCAGGCTTCTTCAGTTTAGGAAATCCTCTCACTTTCTTCATCTTATTGATATTCACCAAATTATCAAAATTTACATGACATAATTTTTTGTACCATAACCAAACATCTTCTTATTGTGCAAACATACATGTCTCTTCTGATAGGCCTAGATAAAATAAGTTACCTCCTATCTTCTCACCATTTCCAATTAACTTACTATCACTATCATGTATCTTGGCCTTTCTATTGTGAAATTCAACTCTGTAACCTGATTTTTTTAGCTATGAAACACTCAACAAATTGTAGTTATGTCCTTCAACCTAGTAAACATTTTAACATGTTATCTTGTCAGTCAGTTGAATAGTGCCTTTACCTTTTATAACACATGGGATATCATTACCAAATTTAACACATTTACCATTGTATAGACCAATATATTCAAATTTGTCCTTATCACTAGTCATATGATTGGAATATCCACTATCAATTATCCATCTATCATTTTTATTCACATAAGAAATTAATGCAATTTTCTCATCTTCATTATACTCTTCTTTCATAGCAACATAGACAGCTTCATCATCATTACACTCAGATTCATTATTAGTCCTTTCTTCAAAAATATAACAAGATTTCTTACGTTTGTCATCCTTGCTTCTTCTATAGTTTTTTTCATCTCTCCTTCCTTTGTACTTGCTTTCCTTCTTTTCATCCGTGTCTTCTCTGTCAGGACATCTAGCAGCATTATGACCAACTTTTTTTAATGAAAAACAAATTATAGGTAATTTACCTTTGTATTTACCTCTTACTCTTCAAAACCTTTTAATAATGAGGGTTTCAAGTTCACCAATCTCATCATTAGAACTATCACTTTCACTCTTCAAATGTTTTCCTTTCTTATCACTAAGAATCAATTGTGGCTTGAAAGAAGATTCAATGGTAGTAGTTGTGTAGTTATCAAAATTAGACATCTCAAAAGTAGTAATTCTACCAACTACACCTTGTAAGGTCAAATTGTTACCCAGTGTGCATCTCAATTCCTAAATTACAGAGACTCTAATGGCATAGATAGGGAGTAGATTACTCAATACCTTGCTTATCACGGTTTCATCTTCAATTGTTCCATTTTCTCTTGAATAGCATTAACAACTTCTTTAACTCTTGTACAGTATTGTACTATGTTTTCACCTTCCATCATTCTCATATTGTCAAATTTATCTCTCAGGCTTTCTACATTAGCTCTTAGTAAATTATCATCACCTCCATATATGGTTTTCAATCTATCTCACATCTTCTTTGCAGTATTGCAACATTTTAGGTCATCAAACTTGGCATAGCTTTGGGCTGAGGCAATCTCCAACTTTGCTTAGTTGTGATATAACTTTTGTCTTAGTTCTTTGACATTCAGGGGAGTAGTTGTTACCTCTACATATTTATTGCTCATAAAATTGACAACAACATCACTAATACTAGATATGTGCAACTTCATCAGAGTCTGTCATGTAGGAAAGTTCTCCTTATTCAACTTGGGTACATCTCTCTTGTTTGTCATGGTCTTTAGCTTTAATTACCTTCAAAAAAATCTTTGTAAGCACTGAGCTTTGATACCAATTGTTAGAACCATTTATAATAATTGGTGGGGTGAATTATTACTCAAGGTCTATATGTACCACTTGAACATTTAAACATTAAACAGATCATTGTTCTGCTTATCCTACATATCCTATTGTTTCTCGGTCTCTACTATAAAATAGTCATAAACTTGACTTTCATTGCATAACGAAAACATCATCATATGTAAAACATTCATAAGAAATTCATCATAGTTTGACACTAGGATCTTACATGGAACCTAATTTGAAAAAAAATAACCATGAGCAACATGTCACTCTTTTTCACTCTTTTGAAGTGAGCTTTGTTAGGAGCCAACCCTATTTAAGGTTACAATATACACTACTAAATGTGACCTAGTTAAAGGATTTAATCATCCTGTTAGGAGTGACCTTGTAAGAGGACTTCCACCATTCCATTTAGAATGTCACATAATTAAAGGATTTACATAGATTGTGAAGTCTTCAAATGACTATTATGTCAACCTCTATTAAAAGGATTTCAATACAAACTATTTACAATGATAAGAAAGAAAAAAATAGGTTTTGATCTATGTGATTACAACTCACTTTTGTTGGTTTAGATCTATGTTCATTCCTTGTGTTGGTTCACTGATAAGTCTTTCACTGTCATCTCTGATTTTGATCTACTTGGACATCCTTCAAGAAATTAGTCCACTCTCATCATCAACACTTAAGCCTTCTGCTCAAATTCACTTATCAACAACAACATCACATTTGCAAGCTTTCTCTTTTAGCTTCACATCCACTCACTTGTGTGTATCTGATCAACCTTGCTCTATATCTCTTTCTTCACATACAAACTCACACTTCTTGATCCTTTGTGTCTTCGTGTGTGTGAAATCCTTTTTTTTGACTCTATACCTCCTTAAATTGACAATCTATGCTTTAATGTTTTCTACATTCACCATAGATCTTAGGGTTTATGATCAGATTCAACTCGATTCAATGTATCCGTACATCTTCTTGATCATCCTCTAGAAACTTCTCTACAATCCTTCAGTTAGGTCTTTACCTAATCATCACCTTGAATTTAATGATCCAACTCATCAATATTATCTTCAACACATTTTAAATCTCCCAAGAAATCAACTGAGTCGGCTTTATCTTACAATTTCTTTGAATTTGATCTTTTACTGTCACTCCGTAATAACTGAATTCTAACACTTGGTCAATACTAAAATACTTGGTCATTATTTAAGCTTTATGGCTCGACATCAACTAACTTTCTCGATCAATTCTAATGCTTGGTCAACACTAGATTTTCTCCACACTAACTGTTGCTCGGTTGACACTAGCATTACTCGTTCTCATTAGTATTTTACTCTTTTGCTTGGCTAGGCTTACCTTCCTTGACATAAAAAATTACTTTTCTTTATCAAAGTCTATCTAATAAAATTTCCATTGTAACTCCTTTTCATAAATTCAACCTTTACTCTAAGGTGCTATAGTTATAAGTAACTCTCAAATCCTCTTCATCAATCAAATAGATATGACACTTAGATTAGGTAGCAATATGTCTCATCCATAGATTTGACATCAATGACAAAACAATAATTATCCCAATTATAAGTTTGCAACAAGTGTAACCCAAGACATAGGAAATAAAACCTGAGTTACAGTCAACTTAGCCAAAGGAACCTAAGTCAAAGATAGAGGAGCCCGAGCAAAAGCAAGAAGATCGCAAACATAAAGAACCAAGTGAACCTAGTTCAGAAACAAGAAGGAAGAACCAAAATTTGCAAAATATGTTAGAATACATCATGCACCTGGACAAATAATTGGAGGAGAGACATATGGAATACTGAGAAGGAAAAAATTAAAAGGTACATGATTTCTTAGTGAATTTGAACCTAGATCTATAAAAGATGCTTTATAAAATAAAGATTAGATAGAGGCAATGAATGAAGAAATTGAGTAGACCAAAAAGATAATACTTGGTCTCTTGTATCTATACCTAAGGATATGATTGTAATTGGTACAAAATAGATATTCATAAATAAGTTAAATGAGAAAGGAGAAGTAACAAGGAATAATGAAAGACTAGTATGCAAAGGTTATGCACAAGAAGTTATTAACTATGGAGAAATATTTGCTCCTGTTGCAAGACTTGAAGGAGTCAGAATGCTACTAGCAGATGTTGCACATAAAGGATTCAAAGTATATTAGATGGATATATAATCAACCTTCTTAAATGGAATTTTGGAGAAGAACTCTACATTAAATAGCCTGAAGGTTTCATTGATCCAAAAAATGAGACTTGGTATGCAAACTACACAAATTTCTATATGGATTGAAGCAAGCTCCTAGAACATGGTATGAAAGGTTTCATGGATATCTGGTAAGAATTGCTTTTGAAAAGATAAATGATAATAGTAATTTGTATATAAAGGAAGGACCACATGACAAGATATTGCTAGCATAAATATTTGTGGATGATATCATATTTGGAGGACATGAGATGTTATGCAAATCATTTGTTGGAGAAATGAGGAAAGAATTTGAAATGTCTATGTTTGGAGAGATAAAATTCTTTGTTGGCCTACAATTTTATCAAATGGAGGATGGCATATACATCACTCAGTCAAAGTACATCAAGGAAACATTGAGAGCATTTGGAATGGAAGATTCCAAACCAAATGAAACACCTATGTCTACTAGACATAAAATTTCAAAGATTGATGATTCAAAGGAGGTAAATTAGACTACCTATAGATCAATTATTAGGAAACTTCAATATGTGGTCCACACTAGACCTGATATTGCATTGTCAATCGACATAGTTGCAAGGTTTTTCACAAATCCTAAAGAAAATCACATGATGACAGTAAAAAGAATTTTGAGATACCAAAAAGGAACTGATGAATATGGTCTATGGTATAAGAAAGGAGGAAAACTTGAGTTAAGAACCTTCACATATGTAGATTGGGTAGGAAGCACTGATGGCAGAAAAAGAACCAGTGGAGGAACATTCTTTCTTGGAAAGAGATTAGTATCCTAGACAAGCAAGAAGCATAATTATATTTCTTAATCAACAGTAGAGGCAGAGTATGTTGTTGCAATAATTAATTATTCTAACATAATGTGGATCAAGAAATTATTGTTAGGAATGAAGAGGAAATAAAGGAACCAATGGTTATCGATTATGATAGTACAAGTGCAATCAATATATCCAAAAATCCTATGATGCACACAAGGATAAAACACATTGCAATAAAGTATCATTACCTAAGGGAATTGGATCAAGACAAACAAGTGAGATTGGAATGTGTGAACACCAAGGAGAAAATAACAGACATATTTACTAAGGCATTACCTAAGGATTTATTTATGAATCTAAGAGGTAAACTAGGGGTTATTTCCCTATATGATGCACACTAAAGCACAAGATATTGATGCATCAACCAAGTTTCATTGAAGATCTATCCAGTTGATGTAGATTGTCATACTTTAGTTGTGAAATGCAGAACATATTGTATATGAATTAGTACAAAAGGTACATAGTAACTTCAAAGTATGTATCCTTTGGAATTTGATGTCAAAGAGGGAGAGTTTTAGTGTCTCAAAAAAAAAAGTATATAGATGATGAAATATACAAAAAAGAGGGAGAACAATGATAAAAGTACACAACAAAGTGATGACAGATGTATATCTAGGTAGAATCACAGAGGGAGTTGGTATGGATTAGAATCAAAATCAAACTAAGGATATTATCTAATTGCTCATACTTTTACCATTATATGTTGACATGTTGTGTTGCCATCGACAATTCCAAAGAGGTACATTGTTGGAAATAATTCTTCAAATTATATGTTGTCATTGATGTTACACAAATTCCAATATTAATCGAGCAACCAGGAAATGAAGGGTATTTAGTATTAATCGAGCAACCAGGAAATGAAGGACATTCAAGTATTTAGTATCAACCGATAAGTCAAGTAATGAAGGGTATTTAGTATTAACCAAGTGGCAGGCATCAAAGGAATCACACTATTAACTGAGTGATTAATCCCAAAATTGATTGTGTAATAACAAATTACACTTGTGAGCATTAATGTTACACAATTGTCAGTATTAATAGTGTAGTTAGGAAATGAAGGGTATTCAATATTAATTAGGCAACTAGGCAATGAAGGATATTCAATATTCACTATCAACTGATAAGTCAAGCAATGAAGGGTATTTAGTATTAACCAAGTGGTCAAGAATCAAAGGAATCACACTGTTAACTAAGTGATTAATCCCAAAATGGATTTTCCATGAAATTTAGGAGCTCTAATACAAAGTGAGTATTTTGGAGAGGGAGAATTACAGCTTGCAGAATAGGAAAATTGAGGAGGAAAACAACATGGATAACAAAGTGGAGGAAGTGAAGAGTAAGGTCTAAACCATGGAGAGCTCTAAGCATAATATTGCTAAGCAAAGCTATGACATTCTCAAAGAGGCTAATGAGAACATAAAGGTGCTCATTAACAAAATTGAAGAACATAGGGCCAACAAAGAGGATGATATTTCTCCTAACAGTGCCAAGGATAGGTCCCCTGAGGATAGTTCGAGGAAGAGAACTAAATCCAACACAAAGAAGAAGGATATCTAGGAACCTGATAAAGATCTATCTGACATGAAGGAGGCAGCTAGAAGAATGTCTGAGCTTGAAATTTGCGCTATGCAAGTACTCAGAGAAATCACCTAAGCAAATTTTTTGGCTTTTTGGCCTCTCTTGGTTTTTTGTCCTACTTCCCTTATTTTTTTGGTTTTTTTCTTTTATCTATGTGGGTTGTTTCAATATGTTGCTTTTAGTTTGACTAATACTTTAAGCATTCTATTTATGTTTATCTTATGATGTATAAGGGTTTTAGGTGTTGGAAATAATCAAGACTAACAAGGTTACTGAGAGGGGAGGGGTGAATCAGTAACTCTAAAACTTTAAATTAATTCTGCATAATAACATATTCACCATTCATCCATCTAATCTACTGTATGCATGAAAAGATAAACATTTATAACACATGAACACACTAATTTGATGACCTAGAAACCTTCCAATTAGAAAGTAAAACTGGGGTGGGGATGATGCCCACAAAACTTCAATACTTTATTATAAATTTGGCCTGTTAAGGCTTACAATGATCACTTCTGATGATCTGCCCTGTTAGGAGCAAGTAGGATTGCTAGATCCACCTTGTTAGAGGATTTACAAACATACAATGAAGTATGCACTCTGTTAGGAGATTTACAAAAGACTGTTAAGTCTACCCTATTAAAGGATTTACAAACTGATTCACCTATTAGAATGAAGTAGTGGATCTGGTTAGAACTGATTGCTGATAAGATCCTTTATGCTCTGATCACCTGATGTGATAGATATAACTTTTCTCTATCTATGTTGACCTTGCTATATTCCTCTGTTCTGCTGCTGATTCACTTTCCTTCTTCTCAAAATATTGCAATATATTACCAACAACAACATACAACATTACTTCTTTTCAAGTGATATATATCATTCCAATATTTACACTGGCAAGGTCGGCCAAACACAAGTGAACAAAATATTACTGAGTTGGCCAGATGGTAGAAAACTCAGGTTCCTCAAACTAACTCGATGACCTTCTGATACTCGGCATCCACTACAATACACTGCATCATCATGCACTTGGTAAGAGTAGAGGCATAGTCCATACTAATCATTCTAAGTAGCTTGGAACTCGGTAACCATTGGTGAATCGATGAATATTGTGTCACTCGGTAAAAACTGAATCCATTGATAACCTTCTTCAGTTGGTAAACACTGATTCCTTCATTTACCTTGTTTACTTGGTAAACACTAAGTTCTTCGTTTACCTTGATCACTCGGTAAACACTAAGTTTCTTTGTTTACCTTGATCACTCGGTAAACACTAAGTCCTTCGTTTACCTTGATCACTTGGTAAACACTGCGAAGCTCGATGACCACTAACTGCTTGGAGAACATTGTTCTGCTTGGTAACCACTATGAACTTGGAAAACATTGTTGAACTGCCCATATGCTCAGTTTCCAAAGGAATGCTCGGTATAAACTTGTAGATTGAGTGATGAGCTCGGTAAGCATTCAGAATCGAATAAGTGTTGTAACTAATGACAAATATATCATAATTCCAACAATCTCCCCCTTTGGCATTAGTGACCAAAAACACTTATGAGCCAAAACTTATATACAATATCTGACATACTGACGACTGATTCAGCTAAATATACATGGCTTCCTTACATATAACTCCCCCATACAATATACACAAGGTATTTACATGAGTTATATGACTTTTATTTACAGTATCTCTTTGTTCCTTTTGTACATTTATCTCACCAATATTTCTTCCTGAGTATCTCTTTCTCCCCCTTTTTGACAATAATGCCAAAGAATAAAATAATGTATTTACATAGAGACACCAAAATGTGAGATAAACTCAGAATGTACCTAGAGAATGAGTTGCAGAGTTTTATCCCAATTCTTTTGCAGGATTTTGCATGTGGATAGAGCTACTTGAACTTCTGCAGAGAGTTCAATCATATGTTCTGCAACAGAGAAATTTTTGTCATGGATCAATGTTTTTGAATGTGCAATGTGCTTCTGCATTGTGTCCATGATGGGAAGGATCATATTCTGAATATCTAACAATGTAGATCGGATCCTTGCCTCTTCTCTCAACAATTCTGCCTGCTTCTCTGACAAAAATTTGATCCTGAGGTGATGAGATGAGCTTGAACTGGGGTCAAGCTTCAGGTTTTGTGCGCTTGCCTTCAGATCCTCATCTATCTTATTCAAATTCTCTCTTATCTCCTTAGTATACTCGGTAACATCACAAAGCTTAGCAAAAAGAGATGTTACATTATTAAAAGAATTTTCAATGTTGGCCAAAACTGTGGTTAATTCAACCTTTTTTATTGCTATATGCTGAGCAATGTGCTCAAGCACCTTATTATCAAACTTCTTTTCTACCTTCTCCATCAACTTTTATTGACCAGAGGTGTCCTCATTGAATTTATTTACAATCTCTTCTAACTAAATCAAAATGTGTTGAGTAGAATCTACTTCAACATCTATAGCTTCTGTAATTATATTTCGGGCATTCTCAATTATTCTATGTTCCTTATCGCTTTCAGACCTTAGCTGCTTCTTTGTAGCCTTCATCTCAATTAGTTGACTAGCATACCTCATTTCTTCAATGGTAGCATTTTCATAGTCAATCTTTGGGATTACTATCTCTTTGTCTAAGTCAATATCTTCAAGAATTTCCTTTCCAGTGATCATGAGTCTTAATGGTTGCTTTTGTTTGACTTCTGTGATGACTGGTTTGACCTTAGGAATAGACACAATAGTAGAGATGGAAGGACTAGCAGTGAAAACTGGGATGCTTGAGGGTTGAGTGCCAATAGGAGTATATACCGGATCAAAAACTGGAGTACTTGCCAAAAGTGGTGATACACTCGGTAATGCAGTATCTGAACTAACTGGGTCTGAAGTAGATGCAGATAATGCTGAAAAAATTGTAGAACAAATTGGAATCGACAAAATTGTGGAACTTACTCCTATATCGACTAATGATGATGGAGCTGAGGAGGCTAGCTCGGTAGCTGAAGAAGAGGAATGCAGCTCGGTAGATGAAGTGGTAGACACTTCCATTGATGATACCTGGAGCTAAGACGTGGCAGGTGCAAATGATAAATCTGATGTAGATGTTATCAAACCTGCTAAAGATGACTCCAACCTTGATGATGTTACAGTTTTAGGTGGAGAGTGAGGAAGGGATGCAATCACTGCTGCTGCAATTTTCACCGGATCATCTTCCTCCTTATCTTCCTCTTTAGCTTCTTCCTCCTTGTCTTCTTCCTCTTTATCTTCCATCAGTGCGTGTAGCTCTCCTAGTGAGACTGTGATGGATGGAGTGCTCTCAAACTCATCATCATTGCTGCTATCATCATCTTTGATTTCTACTGGATGTTCACTAGGCTTATGTAGATGATAAATTTTTTCCACATGTTTGTAGCATCATTAACAACATGTTCAATGTCTTTAATCAAAATCAAACAGGTGTGGAATCTAATCATCATTTTACCTTCATGGCTTTTCATTTCAATTTTTACTTCTGCTCTAGTGAGACTTGGTCGAAGATTCTTTAGGGATTGCTCATAAATATCTTTTACCATTTGGGTGGTTGACTCCCATCTCGGTTGCAATCTCTCCAGTAGTTCTTTTGAGATCTGAGGGGCAATCTGGTCTGGGGAGTATTTCCATTTACCCATTTTATTGAGTACCAGTTCCTCAATCTGCATTTTCTCAGCATTTGTTCTAGTTTCAAATTTTAATGCCTTGAAATTTGTGATGCCAGCTCCTTCTTCCAATTGTTTGAGCCTTTGCTCAAATGTGGGTGCAGACCTGACTAGTATAGGTTCCTGCTTACCTTTTCTGGTTCTTCTTGTAAATACTGCAGTAGGATTTTTCTTAGGTTTGGTAATGATTACCTTACCTTTCTTCTTTGGTTGTTCTTCTGCAGATTCTTCTTCTCCTTCTTCTCCTCCTTCTTCTTCTTCACCTATTTCTTCTTCACCTTTTCCCTCGGTGAGCATAAGAGGACCAGTTGAAGTTTTCAATTTGGCTATTTTCCTCTTGCCCTTGCTTATGGCCTATGGTAGCTTGATTTCAAGCTCAATTTTGGCCTTAGCTTCATCATAGGTTCCAAAAATTTGTTGCCTTGGGTCTACTGGCTCATTTACCAGTGCTTCTATAATATCTCTGGCTTCATCAATATTTACCTCATAGAGAAGAGGTTTCACCCATGCAATTCGGGATTTGACTACCTAAATGTATACCTTGTCATAGTCAACCATGAAGCATACATCATCCTTATAATCTTCAACAAGCTTGGGAGAAATTCTGAATCTGTTATTCATCCTCTCTTTGAAGTCTTCAAAATAGTTATCCATTACCTTATCAAAATTTATACCCATTTCTGCAATAAACTCATTTAACTGATACAAAACTGGAATATCTTTTCTCCATACAACTGTACCTTTAGAAGGGAAAAAATTTTGTACATAGAAAAATAAACAAACTAACAAAGAACCAAATTTACAAGAGTTGGTTTTTGAGGTCCTTATATTGTCCATGTTCTTATTTAGTTATTTCAATAGCACATCTGCTAGGTCAAACTCCATATTCTTCTTCACAATCTTATAGGCTAAGTCCACAGCCTCACAGGGCACACTATTCAATCTATTGGAACTATACATCTTATATGCAATTAAATGAATTCCAAATCTTAGCTCTGCATCAGATACATTGTTAAGTTTCAATCCTCTACCATCCCATTCAGCTAGGGTTAACTTCTGAAGTTCATCCCGACTTAGGGTTTTAGTGGTTTTGGATTTGCTCAACATAGGTAAACCTATGATCTTATGAATCATCTTCTTCATTATTAGGACGGGTTGCTCTAACCACAATTGACCATTATGCACATGACTTAAAATGTATCTTATCCATTTCATTTGAAAGTTCCTTGGCAAGTGCGGGATATGGGTCAAACCTTTGGTTTCCAGATGCTTGTGCTCGGGTTTGAGGGTTCCATCCACACATAACTTGGCTAGGGCATTATCTATATCTAGTGTCCCTATCTCTTGAACAGTACATTTGAAATGAGTAAGAATGTCTTTTATAAGTAGTACCTTTGGTGGAATCTGTGATTGGGCTCCGTGCGGGTCGAGCGATTCAGCTATAGCGAGAATGAGCTTAAAGCTAGGTGCTTTCCATTCCACTCCCTTCACAAGCATTTCAGAGCCTCTCTTTGCCTTGTTGTTGCTGGTGCTTGCGGATGCCATTGCTGCTTTGTGAGTGAATAATTTCATAAAACAAATTCTTCACTGGAAAATTACTTCAAATCACTTGAACTCACTTTTGTGCTCTGTATATTCTAAATTCGCGATGAAAAATGAGATCAAATTTTGCCTTTTTAATGAAAAATCTTCCATTAATGCTCAAGTACAAAGGTAGCTAAGATGACCTAGGGTTTGTCAGATAGTCATCGACTTACTCGGTAAACCTTGCAACTCAGTGAACAAACACAACTTTTCATATTCTCGACCTAGCTCAGTTAAGTCTAAAACCAACCTTGCTCGGTAGATGCACCACAGTGAACTATGTCTTGTATCTGATATACTGATTTTCCATTTGCACTCCTTCATTCTAGAATTGCTTAGGATATTGCTTGAAGATGTAGTCCCTAATCTTCCTTGATGAGTCTAATTAGAAATGGTGGAGTCACCCACTTCTTGAGTGACATTGCCATTATTTGAACTTTCTAGCTCAGTAGATTTAGGAATCCACTATTGTCTCATCTATTTTCGAATGCTGTTAGCTCTGGCTTTCTTTTCATCTTCAATTCTTCCTATGTTCATGAAATTCTTGGATATATGACCAAGTTCGGTACATGTATAACATCTTATAGTACTATCTTTCTTCCTTAGGTGATGCCTTGCACAGTTAATTTCAATATGTCCATATTCTCCACAATAATGACATCTGCACCAAGTATTGTAGTCCCAACCAAATAATGCATGGACAATTTGTTCTGCTGGATTGAATGATTTAGATTTGCACTCAGATTCCTTGTGACCTTGTTTCTTGCATTTGTGACATTTGCCTTCAAATTTTGGTTTCTCTTTGCATTAATTTTCTTTGTGACCATGTTGATTGCAGTTGTAGCATTTACCATTGAATTTTCCTTTACCATTGCTCCAACATTTGTTTGATGTATGTCCTATCTTGCCACAGTGATTGCAAGTGGGTCTTTGATTCCTTTGAGCACCTTGTTTGGATATTTCACCTTCTTCCTTGTATCCAAGACCAGCTTTACCTTTTTGTCTATGAAGATTCTGCTCATTTTGCTGATTCAATTGATCCATATTTGCTTGAGATTTTATCATCCTTTCATTGACTTGCTTTTCAACATTTAAGTCATTTTCCAAACTCTCATTGATTTGTCTTTTAGATCTCAGATCACTTTGTAAGCTTGCATTGATTTGTCTTTCGGTAATTAAATCATTTCTCAAACTTTCATTCTCAGATCTTAGATTGATAATTTCTTCATTTGCATTAGATAGTTGACCTACAAGATCTTCATGCTGAAGGGATTGATTATTTCTTACCTCTAAGTCTTCATTTGCCTTGTTTCTCTATTCCAAAACTTCACATAGCCTAATGGATTGGATTTCTTGTTCTCTTTTGAGCTTTCTTACTTCTTCCTGCAGAGAACCATTCTTTGCTAGGAGTTCCTTGATTGCTTCATTAGCTTCATTTGAACTGCTTGATGGTTAAAGGTCTTCAATCTTTTCTTCAATATACTGATGATCATTCATTTGTCTTGCAATTTCCTTCCTTCTTTTTAGAGATAGAGAAAGATGCTCCTTTGCTTCTTTGAGTTGAGCCATGGCCATTTTCAGATCTAGCTTTTCATTCTCAATAGATTGGTCAAGTCTGAATATCTCCATTGTCCTTGATCTTTGCTCAAGCTGTCAAACTCTATCTTGAGAACCACAAGGCTCTGATACCAATTGTTGGAAACAATCAAGACTAACAAGGTTACTGAGAGGGGAGGGGTGAATTAGTAACTCTAAAACTTTAAATTAATTCTGCATAATAACATATTCACCATTCATCCATCTAGTCTATTGTATGCATGCAAAGATAAACATTTATAACACATGAACACACTGATTTGATGACCCAAAAACCTTCCAATTAGAAAGTAAAATTGGGGTGGGGATGATGCCCACAAAACTTCAATACTGCAGTATAAAGTTGGCCTGTTAAGGCTTACAATGATCACTTCTGATGATCCGCCCTGTTAGGAGCAAGTAGGATTGCTAGATCCACCTTGTTAGAGGATTTACAAACATACAATGAAGTATGCACTTTGTTAGGAGATTTACAAAAGACTGTTAAGTCTACCTTGTTAAAGGATTTACAAATTGATTCACCTATTAGAATGAAGCAGTGGATCTGGTTACAATTGATTGCTGATAAGATCCTTTATGCTTTGATCACCTGATGTGATAGATATAACTTTTATGTATCATGTTGACCTTGCTGTATTCCTCTATTCTGCTGTTGATTCGCTTTCCTTCTTCTCAAAATATTGCAATATATTACCAACAACAACATACAACATTGCTTCTTTTCAAGTGATATCTATCATTCCAATATTTACACTGGCAAGGTCGGCCAAACACAAGTGAACAAAACATTACTGAGTCGGCCAGATGGTAGAAAACTTGGGTTCCTCAAATTGACTCGATGACCTTCTGATACTCAGCATCCACTACAATACACTGCATCATCATGCACTTGGTAAGAGTAGAGGCACGATCCATACTAATCATTCTAAGTAGCTTGGAACTCGGTAACCATTGGTGACTTGGTGAATATTGTGTCACTCGGTAAAAACTGAATCCACTGATAACCTTCTTCACTTGGTAAACACTGATTCCTTCATTTACCTTTTTTACTCGGTAAACACTAAGTTCTTTGTTTACCTTGATCACTCGGTAAACACTAAGTTTCTTTGTTTACCTTGATCGCGTGGTAAACACTAAGTTTCTTCGTTTACCTTGATCACTCGGTAAACACTAAGTCCTTCATTTACCTTGATCACTCGGTAAACACTGCGAAGCTTGGTGACCACTAACTGCTTGGAGAACACTGTTCTACTCGGTAACCACTATGAACTTGGCAAACACTCCTGAACTGCCCATATGCTCAATTTCCAAAGCAATGCTTGGTATAAACTTGTAGACTGAGTGATGAGCTCGGTAAGCATTCAGAATCGAATAAGTGTTGTAACTAATGACAAATATATCATAATTCCAACATTAGGGCCCCATTAAAACCTATTTTCCTTAATCAAAAACAAATTACACTTGTCAATTAATTAACTAAATGAGGCCAACTAGTTGGTTGTTTAATGGTTATTTGAAAAGGTATTCAAGTCAACTTGACAAAGCTTATGCTATATATGCCAAAACAAGAAGTGTAATGCAATGTGTAACATATGATATAAGATGGATATGTGATCAAAGGAAAAGGTAGAGCAGGCAAGTGTGATAGAGAAGCAACAAAGAATATTCTAATTAGTAAGGATCTAGAGGTCAAGCCAAAATAGAGATTTGAATCTGCAAAAATAAGTTTCTCTAGAAATCAAGTCAAATTACTATTATCTTCTAATCATTATATTAGTAAAGAAATTTCCTAATAGAGTTGACTTAACAACCAGATTGTAAATCCTTTAACAAGGAGACATTTCAAGATTGAAGTGTTTGAAGGCCTCTAACTAGGCCACTCCTAACAAGGTGATCTAAATCCTCTAATAAGGTCATATTTAATAGTATCTATTATAATCTTTAATAGGGCTAGCTCCTAAAAAGGCTCACTTCAGAAGAGTAAAAATATTGTAACTAGTTGCATGGTGGTTTTCCTAAATTGAGTTTCCACATTAAATCTTGGTGTCATATGTGTTCATGTTATTTTCTTTATGCTTTATGTTTCTACAACTAAGTTACTAAAGGTTAAAATAGATTAACATTCATAAGAATTCTTTGTTAACCAAGGTACAACAAAAACTTAGTTTTAACCAAGCAAGATAAAGAATTGTATTATCAGTGAAAAGTTTGATTTGATATTTAGGGATAGGGAATTATTTTTGTGGTAACTGATTCACCCCTCTCCTCTCAGTTGCTCTCTTCATTTCCAATATGTAGGCTATAATTGACAAATAATAGGGGACAAGGACCCAAAAAACAACTATAAATTTTTTTAGAATAAAATTGTAATAAAATATTGATGAAAAATAATAAAACATTTGGTGCAAGAGCACCTAGGCAAGACATTGAAAAACCCTAGGTCTCCTAGTCAATTTTTTCTTGTAGTGGCCCTAACCAAGCCACCAGTGAATAATGGGACACTTAAGGTCCTAAGAGTGTGAGTAGGTGATAGGAAGATCCAACAAGGTGATAAGTTGAACTTTGTCAACCTAGAATGCACAATTGTTTAAAATTGCAAGAAGTTTCTCTAAGTGCAATTAGAGGGTCAACTTGGTCATGGCACCCAAATTGAAGAAGGGATGTTTCGAAGAAAGTAGAATGTGGTCCATAGGTCTATTACATGCATGAGGAAAAGTTAGAAAGACAATTGGACAATGAAATTGACAATTGCAAAAAGTTGTTAAAATTGTCAATGACAACATTGTAACTTTGCAATGTTATCATGACAACTTTTCTTGCACAATTTACATTCTCAAGCATGGGTAGTTATGGGACTACCACAACTCTTGGATCATGTGGAGGAGGTGTATATAAGACCATCCATGACTTGTTTCATGGGTTGTTTGGTGTTTTGGGCAATTTTCAATAGCAAGTGTTTGGTTTTTTTTGCATTTTATCACAGTCCATTTGCAGCATAAGAAACTTTTGTTTAATAGACTGATCTTGGTATCTGTGCATTTTTTTTTTCAGTTATATTGAAGTATCTACTCATTATGTATAGTATCTTAGGATTTGAATTTTTCATTTTTCATTAGTTTTGTAAATCATTTAGAAAGAACCAGTTTAATAGTCAGGTTCTGACTGAACATGGAAAACTTGTTCCTTCCATAAAATCCCATCATGGGATCATCATGACCTATTGGTACATAGGAGGGTGATCAATGTATATTTTAAATATGCAATTTCAGGGCTAGAGCTATTGGTTATATATTTTTTACTTCTTTCCCTAGGCGAGATAGCAAAGTCTTGGCAAGGTGCAAGAAGCACCAAAGTAAGTGATTGTGAGCATGGATGGATTGGAGAGAATGAAAATGGATATGTTTTAGAGGGGTGTTAGAAGGATTTCAAATAATTAGATTGATGGTGTGTGGTCAAACTCATGAAATCCATAGCCAAATCCACTAAGTTATTGTTTTCCTTTACAATTTGAGCTAGTTAGGGTTTAGGGTTGTACTGATAGGTTGGGAACCCTAGACCAAGAAAATATGTGAGAATGACCAAAAGGGTATTAGGAATGATGATTTTTTTGGGTTTCATTAAGGGAGTTTTCAAACTAAAGGCAAAACCCTAGTTCTGGAGTCTTAATTTCTATTAGGTCTACTAGGCCTATTTTTAGGGATTGAAGAGATCATATTGAAGCCAAGGGTTGTAATAGCTAGAACCTTTCAAGAATAAAGTATTGATACATTCTAACATCCATCCATCCATGGGAGAAGCCAAGTTTTAGTTTGGATCCTTGGAATGTATAGTGCCCTAATTAGCTAGAGCTGAGAGCTTTGAATTGGTGGAGAGCCTTCTTGTGGAGAGGAGATAGTAAAAATCTCCTAAAGGATAATGAAGTCTAGAAGATCCCTAGGGATCCAAGAAGTGGTCTTGAAGAAGGCCTAGTGGAATGGCTTAAGAGTAACCTTGGTGATTAGGGATATCTTAAGGAAGCTCCTCATCAAAATTGATGAAAAATTTTGCAATTATTTTTTGAATTAAAAAATTTGAATCCATACCACTAATTTTTAGATTGAGTTTCCCAAGCCTGATTTACAATTTTTTTGCACGGCAAGTTGTTGATCCTAGATCTAAATTATGGACCTCCTATAGTTGAAGAAAATAGCTCTATAATGACTAACCAATAAAACCTTATATGGCTCTAATACCATATAAGAATTTTTATATCACGTTGACACCAAATAAATATTTTTCCTATAGCAAAGAAAGAAATGTCAAGATCTAGAAGCTTAATTGATAACACAAGAGACATATGCAAAATGACATGATGAATGTATTGATTCGATAATGATAAACAATATAAGAGGCCAAATTCATACATGTACAATATAGATAGACCTAAATATATAGGCAATTCATGACAACTAGGGTATATGTAAGTGATAACCTGTCAATTGCACTAAGAATTATTACATTTCCACCAATGGTAGATTATTCTCCACTCTACCACAAAGTATGAAAAACATGTATAACAATGAGAGGATGATAATGTGATAAGAAAACACAATGTATATCTCACACAAAAAGAGGTATGAGATGATAACTTACTCCAGCTCAAGTGGATTTCTCTTGCACCATGCATTAAAATGAAGTACAAAATCCCAATTATCTACATGACAACTACTATGAAAATGTATTATCCCAAGTAAGATTGATTAAATTATAATTAGGAATATTTAATTACCCCAACATGTAAGCTCTACTTATGTCCAACATAGTCATAAGATAAATTTATATCCTCGGAGAGAAGCTCTAGTAGAAAGTTAGAGGTTGACTACTGTTAGGCCTATAGTAAAAGATGTATGTAGACTCCATACGTTATTTGTAATGATTGGAAATTATCCAATTGATAAGTAGGACACTATTTTTGAGTCTATATGTGTGTTAGGTGGTATATCCACCTCAATTTTTTTCTATTGTGGTGCTCTAGATTCCCTAATTAAAATTTTTCTTTTGGAGTAATGTGGGCTAGTTGCAAAAATGTAGGTTACATTGGCAATAGGTTTCAAAGTAGAAAGACACTCCCTAGTTCATAACTGTATATTGGATTTGGAAACCTTTGCCAAATTAGGGATAATAGTTTACCCTAGCATAAAAGCGTCAAAAAACTAAGTCAAGGAAAAAAACCTCACATATGTTTTATCACGTGATATATAAGTATTTTTGTAGATCATAATTGTGGTTCCAACTTTTTAACTAAAACTAACATAATACAATTAAGTGGATCAATCAAATAACTTAACTCTATTCAAAACTCATTATTGATAACTAAGGACCAAAAATGCCAGTAGATGGGGTCAACGGTAATCTATTGAAAGAAAAAATCAAAAGAAAGAAAAATAGCTACACTTAACAAAAAAATGGTAATAAGATCCCTTATACGATGTGCAATTAAATTAAATAAGTGCGCAAAATTATAGAGAAGAGAAAAAATGCACAACACAAAATTTACTTGTAAAAACCTAGTAAAATTATACTAGAAAAAAATCACAAACATATATAGCATTATTATTTCTCAAGAATTTTCATAGCTACAAAAATTTTTAAAGTGTATGAACAAACATGACTTTAAGTCCCATATAACAAATGAGTTGTATAGCCCTAATTAGAGGCTACTTACTAAATTTGACAAGTAGAACTTTAACAACTTACACCACTTGGTGAAATTACTATTTTTGTTAAGTCATCAAAATTAGTTACAATTTATAGTAACTTAACTCATTATGTTGGATAGATTTGTTGTGGTCAATTTAGAACTTAATCAAAGAAGGTGGTTCTCGATGACAAATCAACCAAAAAGGCGGTTTTCCATGATTAGTTGCCTTATTTGTTGCCTTAGGGTTCTTATGGAATTATTTTTGTATATGGATTGGTTAGATTTCCACCAACTATGCAAATATTGTCGATATAAGTTAGTGCAATTTTAGATAACAAATGTGGGCATATAGCCTTGCAAGGGTATAAAGACCAATTTCACTTTGTATGATCTCAACCACCTAACTAAAGAAGATATTGTGAAAGGTTTTCTAGTTGTTCATAATATTTGTTAGTGTTTTTTATGAGATTGAGAGTCAAGAGGTGTATCTTGATGAATTTCCACTTCTTTATGAATTTTCAAAAATGTTCTTAATTGAGATTCCAAGAATACCACCTAAGCGTGACTTAGATTTCCATGTTGATCTCATTCCTAGAGAATGTTTATTTCTAGGTCACTATATCATATGATCGGTCATAAGTTAAATGAGCTTAATTTGTAGTTAGATGAGTTGTAGACAAATTTCTATATTCATCATAGTGTTTCCACTTGGGGAACATTTAAAAAAAAATCATTAAGAAGCAAACATCTCATTTTCTGTATATTGAATACCAATAGTTGAACATGATGATAACGAAAAACTAATATCCCTTGCCAAGGATTGATGTTTTTTTTGATAAAATGAAGGGATCTTAAGTGTTCTCAAAGATATAAATCAAGTTACTTCACAATCATGAGGCAGACATTCATTGAACATTTTTTTGTAGTTGATATGGATGTAATAATTTAATGGTTGTACTCTTTTTGTTAACCAATTCTAGACATTGATGCTCATGAGTATTATGAATGGAGTGTTTCATACCTATGTTGACCAATTTATCCTTCTATTCCTTGATAAAATTTTATTGTATTAAAGCATGATAGAGGAACATGATGGCCTTTTGTATTAAGTATTGCAAAGTATTTGTGACCTCTAGCCTTATGAAAGCCTATGCAAGTGTGAGTTATTCCAATATGAGGTGAAAGTGTTTGAGTCATATAATCTTAGGAGAAAATATTTTAGTGGATCCTCTAAAGACATAGGGAATTATGGATTGCCATTCACTACCTAGTAGTTTTGAGGTACATAGTTTCATTTACTACCATTGACTTATCAAGGAATTTCTCAATTAGCACACCCTATTGCTTCTACAAGGAGAAAAGGGACTTTTTTGAGGTAATAATCTAAACATGTAGAAATTTGTAGGCTCTTAAGGCGTAGTTGAATGGTGCACCCATATTGACAGTTCCATATCCTATGGATGAGGTTATGGTATGTATAGATGTATCATTGGGTAGTGTGGGATAATTCTTATACAAGAAGGACAAGCAATTGTATATGAGCCTTGTGAGATCAAGGATCATGAGGTGAACTACCCCTCCCAAAATTTAGAGTTAGCAAATGTTTTCCATGTGCTTGCATCTTGGAGGCATTTTCTTTTAGGTCACAAGTTTCAATATCATACAAATAATTATATTTTGCAATGTATTTTTACTTTATGAAATGCAAATGTATAAATACTTTGGTGGATGGAGTTTCTTTATGAGTGTAATTTTAATTTTTATTACATAAAGGAGAAATAGAGTATTTTTGCAAATTGCTTGAGTGGGAGGATATACAATATCTTAGTTTTGTCTCTTCATATAGATTTGTGAAGTTGTATTCTTGAGGCTTTAATTGGTAACACTTGGTGGAAAGAAGTTAGAGAAAATATTGAATCAAAGAGAGAATTTGTGCAAAGGTTTGTAGATTGTTACTTAGAGAGAGATGAACTTTTCTAACATCTTACATGCATTTGTATGCCAATGTCAAGTGATCCTCACTCTTAGTTTTGTCATAGGCACATTATATGCCACATTTCATATATCCTAACATCAAAATTATGTATAATGATCTTATAGAGTTGTACCATTTTGTAGGTATGGGGAATGGTGTTGTTTATTTTGTCACTAGATACCTTGAGTGTAAGAGAATGAAGGAAAATTATCAATACCTGACAAGTATTTTCTAGCTACATTTCATTCTTGAGTAGAAATGGGACACTATTGTAGTATGTAAAAATTCTTACAAAGAGAAAGTATTAAGAAAAAAAAAACTTATTATAACATTATCACATATACCTCAAGAGATATGGAAAACATGCATACAACTGGATATAATAGAGAAGCAAGAAAACTAAACTACTACACCAAATATGCAATGCAACCCTCAAAGATCACCTAGCGTAGATGATTTTTTTGTAGAGGGCTATGGTTTCTCACATTCTTGATAAATAAAATGGATTGAAGATTGATTGTTGAAAAATGAGGAGATGGGTCTCATTTTATAGGAAATTAAAAGAAATGGACGGTTATGATTAAAGGATAGATGAAGGGATAGGATTGTGACTATTTAAATGGGAAAGATGCTTGCACATGTGTGAGATACATTTAATGGTGATGGGTTAATGACATGTAAGAGGGTTGAAAGACTAAGGTTTTTCACATGTGTGAGCAATTTTGGTTCACATTTGGAGGGGGACAAATGTGTAAGTGTGTGTAAGAATTGCATGTGAAGGGGATAAGGATTTAAGCTTTGTAAGGGGGTTTAAGACTTCCATAAGAGTTACATGTGACTTGAGTTTGTAAATCCTTTGATTAGGATTTTGAAAATGATTAGGATAGGGTTAGGTAGGAAATTAAGATTAATTAGTGAACAAGTGGGTTAACTTGGATTGGAAGGATGGGTTAGGGTAGGGAAGTGAGGTTGGGTGATGGATAAAGTTAGTTACCATGTGCTCAAATGGAATACATATAATGTTTGATTCTAAGTGGGATAAAGGAGATTAATTAATTAAATAAGATCATTTACTTAATTAAGTGAAGGATTAAGATGCAATTATGATTAAAGGAAATATGCTAGGTTATTTTAATTAATTAAACTATAGGGATAGGAAATACGCTAAAATTTAATAAATATAAATTTATTTACTCAAGGATAGGGGATAAAAAGTATTGTGATTAAATAAATGTGAAGTTACTTAATAAAAGGTATAATACAACTAATTATTAAATAAATAATAAATAACTATTTAATTGGCTAGGGTAAGGGTAATCATGCTCAATTTAACAAATTTTAGTGTCTACATTTTCCCCCTCTTCGATATAGCATCAATGATGTTATATCAAAAGAAGAATAAAATATAGTGGGTAAAAGGGATAAGGCTGGTAGCATGATGCCCTTGTCATAGAAGGATGAGAAAGGATGAAGGTACAAAGGTACAAAATGTAGTATGATAAAATGTTTATAAAAAAGGTATTAAGAAAACTAACACTTATATTAACAATACTACATATAGCTCAAAAGATATGGAATTAGAGAAGCAAGAATACTAGACCACTACACCATATATGTAATACAAACCTTAAAAATCACCAAGTGTAGATGATTTTGTTGTGGAAGGATGTGGTTGTTCACTTTCTTGTAGCATAACAATGGATTGAAGATTGATTAATGATGAATGAGGAGAGGGCTCTCATTTTATAAGAATTTAAAGGAAATAGATGGTTAGCATTCAAAATATAGATGAAAGGGTAGGATTTATTTGGATCAATAATGTGGCCATGAGGTGGAGGCCAATTGGATTCCATGTGAATTAGGGTTTATACCATTCAAATGGGAAAGATGCTCATAAATGTGTGAATGACCTTTGATGGTGATGGGTCAATGACATGTGTAAGGGGGTTAGAAGACTAAGGTTTCTCACACATGTTTTAGCAACTTTGGGTCACATGCGAAGGGGGAAAATGTGTAATTATGTCTAAGAGAGTGTGAGAATTGCGTACGAAGGGGAAAATGATGACAACTTTGTAAGAGGATGTAAGGATCGTATACTAAGTCACATGTAACTTGTAAAAGTTATATGTGACTTGTGTTTGCTAATACTATGATTTTGATTGTGCAAATAATTAGGATAGGATTAGGTGAGAGATTAAGATTAATTACTGAGCAAGTGGGTTGAGTTGGGTTAGAAGGATGGGTTAGGTTAGGAAAGTGAGGTTAAGTGACGGTATAAGTTAATAGCCATGTGCTCAAATAGAATCAAATACAATGTTAAATTCTAAGTTAAGCAAATAAGGTCATTTACTTAACTAAATGAAGGATTAAGATGTAAGTGGGGTGAGGGGAAATATGTTAGGTTAGTTTAATTAAATAAGAATTAGTTAAACTCTAGGGATAGGAGAAAGGCTAAAATGATAATAATTGAAAATTTATTTAATCGGGGATAGGGGATAAAGAGGGTTGTAATTATATAAATATGAATATATTTAATTATAGGTATAATAAGACTAAATATTAAATAGATAAATAAATATCTATTTAATTAGCTAGGATAAGGGTAATTGTGTTCAATTGGACAAAATTTAGTGTCTAAATTTTGTTCCTCTTTGGCATAGCATTAGTAACATTATATCAAATAAGAATAAAATATAGTGGGTAAAAGGGATAAGACTAGTAGTATGATGCTCTAGTTATGGAAGGATGAGGAAGGATGGCAATGGTGGGGATAAATAAAATATAGTATGTAAAAATAGTTATAAAAAATCAACTACTAAGTAAATTATCACTTATTCTAACATTATCACATATACCTAAAAAAATATGGAAAGCATGCATTAAAAAAATATAATAAAGAAGCAAGAAAACTAAACTACTACACCAAATATGTAATGCAAACCTACAAAATCACGAAGTATAGATTACTTTGTTGTAGAGGGACATGGTTGCTCACATCCCTATAGCATAAATGGATTGGATATTGATTAATGAGAAATGAGGAGAGGGGTCTCATTTTATAGCAATTTAAAGTATATGGATAGTTATGATTGAAAGATAGACAAAGGGCTAAGCTTAATTTGGATCAATGATGTGGCCATGAAGTGGAGGCCATTTAGATTAGGGTTTTGACCATTGAAAGGGAAAAATATGCTCACACATGTGTGAGAATATTTGATTCACATGAGAAAGGGATAAGTGTGTGAGTGTGCATAAGGGAGTGTAAGAAACACATGTAAAGGGGATGAGGATGTAACCTTCGTGAGTGGGTGCAAGGCTTGTGTAAGAGTCACAATTTGAGTCCCATGTGACTTGGGTTTGCTAGTCCTTTGATTATGACTATGCAAAAGATTAGGATTAGATTAGGTAGGAGATTAAAATTAATTAGTGAGCAAGTGGGTTGACTTGGCTTAGAAGGTTGGGTTAGGTTAGGGAAGTTTGTAGCCATGTTCTCAAATGGAATTAAATATAATATTTAATTCCAAGTGGGATAAAAGAGATTAATTATTAAGTAAAAAATGTTATTTACTTAATCAATTAAAAACTTAAGATGCAAGTGGGCTAAGGAGAAATATGCTAGATTGGTTTAATTAATTAAGAATTAATTAAACTCTAGGGATAAGAGATAGGCTAAAAATAAATAAATGTAAATTTATTTAATCAAGAATAGGGGATAAAGATGATTGTAATTAAATAAATATGGATTTATTTAATTAAATATATAATAAGGCTAATTATTAAATGTAATTTTTGTAGAGGTCCATATACACCCTCATCTAGTTGGGAATTGGTTATCCTCTTCTTTCAAAACAAGATAAAAGAACCTCTTGTCTGTAACTCATGGAATTTCAACATGACAAAGTTAATAATTATAAATGTATTCATCGATGTTTACTTTCTCACAACCATGTCCAAGGAATATTTACCTACCTCTAGAGCCAAAATGATATGGGATGGGAATGATTTATTAAACATGGATATGAAAACCATCTTTGGGAATTTTACGATATCAGGACCTACATGTACTGATATAAACTTGAAGAAATAAGAAGACTAAAAAACCTATAATTCCATTCTTAAAAGAGTAGAGTGTTGAGATTTTTGACTTCGTGGTCAACACCTCCTTTTATATCCATGTCATGGAATAGGGTAAATATGGCACTTGTATCAGGCATTAATAGTTTGAGCTTTTGGTGAAATGAAATATGATTCGAACAAGTGGTATTAGAGCCTTAGGTAACATGTTTGAGTATACTTGTAGTGGGTACTAAAGGCTAAGTCAATGCTGAGGAGGAGATTATTGACTTGGTGATTAACGTACCTCCTTTGGGATTTATGTCACAAGTCATGATAAATCTAGCATACATATTGGGCATTAATAGTTTGAGTTTTTGGTGCAATGTCAAATGCTTCCAACATAGAGGTACCCAAATAAAGTACCAAATGACTAGAAAGCATAAGTTGATCTCACTCACAAATTTTAAGTAGGATACAATAGTAGTTGACAATTTTGAATTCTATTTTATATAGACATACCATACTTTATGCCAAATTTTGGGATTTGATGTTGAGAAGAGGATATTGGTTGGAATCATATACAAGGCTATGGACATCCAAAACCTTGAGGTGAATACAACAAATTTGTAGTATAACTATTCAAAGCATGTATGGAGGTTTAATAAAGATACAAAAAATTCAAGGATTATTGATTTCAAATAATATTCTTTGTTATGTCACTTGATTCTATGTTTTAACTATGATCATGTGGATAAGAGGTGGAGGTTGGACAAAAAAATACCCATAGGAATAGGAAACTATATGTGTTGGATCTAGATTGTTGGAAATATTCAAGATTATGTTAAGTTACTGAGAGGGGAGGGGTAATCGGTAACTTCTAAAACTTTAACAATTTCAATTCTTAATCCAATGAATCAATTAGCACTTAATTCATCACATCTGATCTAATTGCATGCATGATAAACTGAAAATATGAAAGCATCCATAACACTCAAACGCAAAGATTTGGTGACCAAGAAACCTTCCAAATAGAAAGTAAAACTAGGGTGGGATGATACCCCCAAACTTTAGTATTGTAGCATAAAGTTGGCCTGTTAAGGCTTACATTGATCACTTCTGATGATCTACCCTATTAGGAGCAAATAGGATTACTAGGTCCACCTTGTGAGGGGATTTACAAACATACAATGAAGTATGCACTCAGTAAAGAGATTTATGAAAGACTGTTAGGTCTACCTTGTTAAAATATTTTGACTGGTTCACCTATTAGGATGAACCAATAGATCTCTGACTTGCAATTGAGTTTTTTGATAGAGATTCCTTAGTGTACTAATCACCTTTCTATGATAGATATGTCTCTATTGATCCTTTTATTGTTATGGCCTTCATAATTAGTTCTTTATCTACTGCATTCATAACTTGAACTTTTCATTTCCACATTCACATTACAATATATATATATTCGCATTTACATTCTCACTCATTGGATATGATACAATACATTACATATATATACCAATCCAAACTATAAAATTACAAAGTCAGCCCACATGAAGATACTCATGTTCTGAAGACTGACTCGGTGAGGTTCTGATACTCAACATCCACTATTAATGCTTTGCATCGTCATGCACTTGGTAGACATAGAAGCTCAGTCCATGCTGATCACTTTCAAGTAGTCTTGAACTCGGTCTACATTGGTGACTCGGTAGTTATTGTGCAACTTGATAAACACTGAATCACTTGGTTAGCATAAAGTAGCTCGGTTGACACTAGCTTCGCATCACATGAATTGTGAACTCGGTAGACACTGCAATGCTCGATAACCACTGATAAGCTCAGTGTATACTAAAATTCATAGTTTGAACTATTGAACTTCACATTGACTGAATCTACTTGGTAACCACTATGATTAGTCCAAAAGACTCAATAGCAACTATAGAACTCAGTGGGTACTGAATTACATGGTGAACACTATAAACTATTCAATGAGCTCAGTAGCTATACATAATCTGAATAAGTGTGTGTCACTAATAACAAACTTGACTGATATGTCAACAATATCTCCCTTTGGCATTAGTGACAAAAACACTTATTAGCCCAAAACTAAATACCTTGTATTCATCACCACGTGATACTAGCTCACTAAAGTATACTATATATATTTTTGAGATTTTTCAAAATTGATCTTTGTAAGTATATACAATATACTATACATTTTTTTGCTATATACAACATGTCTTACTGATACAAGTTCTCCACCATAGCATATTGCTCACCCATACTATGTGTCTCTCTATGTGCATGTCTTACTTTTCTTCAATATAACTTTTCTCTTATATACATATGACATTTCTCCCCCTTTTTGATAGTAATGCCAAAAATTTATTCTAAATTATTTACATAGAGACACCATAATGAGATAAGAATTTAGAGTGTACCTTGAGGGTGGTTGCCAAGGTTTTATCCCAATTTTCTTGCAAGACCCTGGATGTATGAATTGCAATTTGCACCTCTACTAATAGTTAAATCATGTGATCTGCAACATAGAAGTTGTTATCATGGATCAAAGTCTTTGAATATACAATGTGTTTCTACATAGCATCCATGATTGGAAGGATAATATTTTGTATGTCAATCAATGTTGAACGGATCCTTGCTTCTTCTCTTAGCAATTCAGCTTGCATGTTTGACAAAATTTGATCTTCTTGAAATGTGCAGAGCTTGAACTACAGTCAAGTTGTAGTTGTTGAGCACTTGCCTTTAGATCTATATCAATTTTGGACAATTTGTCATTTATCTCCTTTATATATTCAGGGACATCGCATAGTTTCCCAAAAAGTGATGACACATTTGAATAGGATGCCTCAAGATTGACCAAAATTGTTGAAAGTTCAACTTGATAAATGGCTATTTGTTGAGCAATGTGCTCCAACACTTTATTGTTAAATTTTTTTTCAACCTTTTCAGCTAGCTTGTCTTGACCTTCGGTGTCCTCATTGAATTTTTGGACTTCTTCTCCTAGCTGATACAAAATAGGTTGAGAAGAATCAACCTCAATTCCTATTGCCTAGATCAAAATATTCTTGGCAACATCTATTATCTTATACTCTTTGTCTCTCTCCTCTATTAATCTTTATTGTTTAGCCTTTTTCTGGAGTTCACCAAATATGTGCATTTTGTCTGTAGAAAGATTGTAAATATCCCATTTGGGAATTACTATTTCCTCACCCAAATCTATGTCTTCCTCTATCTCCTTTCCTTTTCCCAAACAAATTGTACTTAGTTGAACCTTAGGCTCAACTGTCCTTGCACATATTGCATGGAAAAAATAGTAGACATACTTGGACTTGCAATAAAAACTGATACTATACTGACTGATGCAATACTTATAGAGATACTTGAAGAATCCAAAATTGATGAAGTCAAAATTGTAGAATCTAAAACTAAAGTAGAAAAAATTGGAGAGCTTACCACAGATGTACTCAAAATTGAAGAAGTCAAAATTGTAGAAGTGAAGACTGAAGAACTCAACTCGGTAGATGAAGGAGTTTGTAGCTTGGTGGATGAAGTGGAAGTCACTTCTATCAATGATATGTTGAGTTGAGTTGGGGCAAAGAGTGATTGGACATTTGATGTATCAATAGTAGTCATAAGCAAACTTGCTAAAGTTGTCTCCATACTTGATGTAGTCAATGGTTTTCTCGGGAAGTGAGGAAGTGAGGCAATGACTACTGTAGCTATCTTGACTAGGTCAGTCTCCTCATCATCTTTCTTTCCTTCCTTGGTAGCTTTTGGACCTTGATCCTCTTCATCATCCTCATTATCAATGTGAGTCACTTCTTCAAGATTTTCTTCCTTATCTTCTTCTTCATCTCATCCTCTACTTCAACTAGAAATTCACTTTGTTTATGAAGATGATAAATATTTTTCCAAGTATTTGTAGCATTTTTAACAACATGCTCTATGTCCTTAATCAAAACCAAACAAGTATTAAACCTTAGACTCAGTTTTTCTTCATTTTTCTTTAAAGACTCTTTCACCTCAGCATCTAATATGCTTGGTAGTAACTGCCTCAGGGTTTGTCCATATATGTCTTTGACTGTTTGCATAGCAAAATCCCATCTTGGCTTTATCTTCTCTAGCAATTCACTGGAGACTTGAGAAGAAATCTGGTTTGGTGAGTACTTCCACTTACCCATTTTGTTCAGCGCCAGGTCTTCAACTTACTTTTGCTCTTCCTTAGTCCTTATCTCATATCTCAAAGATTTAAAGTTTGTTATTCCCACTCCTCCTTCCAATTTCTTCAACTTGTCCTGGAAGGTGGGTGGAGGTATGTTGAATATAATGTCACTTCCTTTCTTTCATGACCTCCTTGTGAAGACTGCAGTGGATGACTTTGTAGGCTTGGTGATGATCATCTTGCTCTTTTTCTTCAAAGGTTCTTCTTCTTTCTCAAATTCTTCGTCATCCTCTGCTTCTTCCACATCCTCACCTTTGCCCTTAGTTAACAAGAGAGGTGCACTTAATTTCATCTTTGCTATCCTTATCTTCCCTTTGTTAACCGCATGTGGGAGCTTTATTTCTAGCTCAATTTTGGCCTTAGCTTCATCATAAGTTCCAAAATAAGGGGCCTTGGGATCAACAGGTTCATTGACAAGGGCTTCAATGTTATCCTTTGTCTCATCATTATTCACCTCATAGCCAAGAGGTTTTACCCACACAACTCTAGGCTTAACTGCCTGGATATATACCTTGTCACTATCCACCATGAAGCACACATCATCCTTGTAGTCTTCAAGTAACTTCTTCAATATCCTGAACCTATTATTCATTTTCTCTTTGAGCAAATTGAAGTAATTGTCCATGATGTTGGCATAGTTCTCACCCATTTCTGCAATATATTTATTTATATGGTAAAGTACAAGCACATCTTTCCTCCAGACTATAGTGCCTTTAGAAGGGAAGAACTTCTAAACATAAAAGAATGGACAAGTTAACAATGAACCAAATTTTAAGGTTTGTTCTTTGATGTTCTAATACTTTCCATGTTTTTGTTGAATTGCCTCAAAAATAGGTTGGCAAGGTCATAAGATAAGTTGTTCTTAACCATTTTATATGCCAAATCCATGGCTTCACATGACACATTGTTAAGATGGCTTGAATTATATATCTTATGCGCAATAACATGAATTCCAAATTTCAATTCTGCATGTGTAACAACACTTATTTTCATACCTCTACCATCCCATTTGGCTAGCATTTTCTTCTCCAACTCTGCTCAACCTAGGGTTTTCATCATTTTGGTTTTGGCAAGCATGGGAAGGCCAGTGATTCAATGAATCATCTTCTTTGTTATCAGAATTGGTTGTTCTAACCACAATTGTCTGTTATGCACCTGACTAAGGATAAACCTAATCCATTTAATTTGAAACTCTTGGGGCATATGGGGAATATGTGTCAATCCTTTTGCTTCCAAATGTTGATGCTCGAGTTTTAGGGTTCCATCAACACATAATTGACCTAGGACATCATCCATCTCTAGAGTGTTAATTTCTTGAATAGCACATTTGAAATGAGTACAAATGTTGTTAACAAGAATTACCCTAGGAGGGATTTGGGATTGTGCTCTGCTTGGGTCTAAGGATTTAGCAACTGGAGGTGTGAGCTTGAAATTTGACGCTTTCCATTCAACTCCTCGAACCAACATGTCAAACACTTTTTTAACCTTACTTCTACTCGATGCCATTTTTGCTCGATAGCTTGAGAGAACTTTGGAAAACTTTTGTAGGAAATTCACTCAAGTCACTTTGATTGCATTGAAAATAGCTCTTCGCAATAGCACTCAAAAAATTCACGGTAAGAAATGAATTTGATTCCATGCCTTTTGTTAAAACTTCACCATTAATTCTTGGTATAGAGGTAGATAAGTTGACAAACTATCATCCATTATATGACATTAATTACTTGATGACATCTCTGTGATTCGATAACCACAAGTGCCTTTGTTACTCTCGACCTTGCTCGATAGAGTCTATGACCTGACCTTACTTGGTAGAGAAGGTAACTCAATAATAATTGATACCAATCTTGCTTAGTGATCCCTTTGTATCTTGTATATGGATTTAGATATTTGTCACCTTTCAACTAGAACTGATTTGGATGTCTTCTTTGATAGCGTAGTTCCAGTTCTTCCTTGAGAACTTAATTAGGAATGGTAGAGTCACCCAATTCTTGAGTGACTTGACCATCATTGCTTAGACCAGTATGCTCAGTAGACTTAGGAATCCATTGTTATCTCATCTGCTTTCGAATGTTATTAGCCTTTGCCTTCTTCTCATCTTCAATTCTACCAGTATTCATACAATTCTTGGCAAGATGACCTAAAAATAAAATATCTTTTAGTGGTATCTCTTTTCCTCATATGATGTTTAACACAATTGATACCAATGTGTCCAAATTCTCCATAGTAATGACATCTACACTAGGTATTTTAATCCCAACCAAATATTGCTTTCACAATCTATTTTGCAGGATTCAATGTCTTTGTTTTGCATTCTGATGCCTTGTGTCCATGTTTCTTACATTTATGACAGTTGCCTTCAAATCTTGGTTTCTCTTTGCATTCATTAGCCTTGTGACCATACTAATTGCAATTGTAGCATTTTCCATTGATTTTTGCTTTTCCATTACTCTAATATTTGTTTGATGTATGACCTATCTTACCACAGTGATTGCAAGTAGATCTTTGATTCTTTTGAGCACCTTGTTTGGAGGATTCACCTTATTCTTTGTATCCTATTCCTACTCTTCCTTTTTGTCTATAGAGGTTTTTCTCATTCAGTTGATCCATGTCTACTTGAGATTTCATCATTCTTTCATTGATTTTCTTCTCAGTGTTTAGGTCATTTCTTAATCTTTCATTGATTTGTCATTCAGATCTTAGATCATTTTTATTCTTTCATTGATTTACCTTTCAGAATTTAGATCATTCCTCATTCTTTCATTTGCAAATCTTAGGCTCATGATTTCCTCATTTGCATTGGAGAGTTGATCAATAAGGTTTTCTTGCTAAAGGGTTTAGTTCTAAATTGCATTGTTCCTTCCATCCATCTCTTATTTTATCTTGTTTCTCTGTTCCAAGACTTCACATAACCTTACTAGCTGAACTTATTGTTCTCTTTTTAGCTTTCTTACTTCTTCTCTAGGAGTTCTTTGATTGCATCATTTGCTTTATCTGAGCTGCTTGAAGGGTGAAAGTATTCAATTCTTTCTTCAATGTAGAGATGATCATTCATTTGATTTGCAAGTTCCTTTCTTCTTTTTAGAGATTGGGAAAGTTTCTCCATAGTTTTCTTCAGTTGGGCAATGGCCATTTCCAAATCCAACTTTTCATTGTCAATAGCTTTGTCAAGTCTGAATATCTCCATATCCTTGATCTTTGCTCAAGCTTGTTAAACTTTCTCCTAAGAACCACAAAGCTCTGCTACGAATTGTTAGAAATATTCAAGACTATGCTAAGTTACTAAGAGGGGAGGGGTGAATCAATAACTTCTAAAGCTTTAAAATTTTCAATTCTTAATCCAATGAATCAATTAGCACTTAATTCATCACATTTGATCTAATTGCATGCATGACAAATTGAAAATATGAAAGCATCCATAACACTTGAACACAAAGATTTGGTGACCCAGAAACCTTCCAAATAGAAAGTAAAACTGGGGTGGGGATGATACCCACAAACTCTAGTACTACAACATATAGTTGGCCTATTAAGGCTTACATTGATCACTTATGATGATCTACCATGTTAGGAGCAAATAGGACTACTAGGTCCACCTTATGAGAGGATTTACAAACATACAACGAAGTATGCACTCAACAAAGAGATTTATGAAAGACTGTTAGGTCTACCTTGTTAAAGGATTTTGACTAGTTCACCTGTTAGGATGAAGCAGTAGATCTCTAACTTACAACTGAGTTTGCTGATAGAGATTCCTTAGTGTACTGATCACCTTTCTGTGATAGATATATCTCTACTGCTCCTTATATTGTTATGGCCTTCACAATTCACTCTTTATCTGCTATATTCATAACTTGAACTTTTTGCATCCACATTCACATTACAATATATATATATATATATATACATATATATATATATATATATACATATATATATATATATATATATATACATATATATATATATATATATATATACACATATATACACATATATATACATATATATATATATATATACACATATATATACATATATATATATATATACATATATATATATATGTATATATATATATATATATGTATATATATGTGTGTATATATATATATATATATATGTGTATATATATATATATATATATATATATATATATATATATATATATATATATATATATACATTCACATTCTCACTCATTGGATATGATACAATACATTACATATATATACCAATCCAAACTACAAAGTTATAAAGTTAGCCATGACACAAGTTAAGATAAATATTACAAAGTCATCCCACATGAAGATACTTGGGTTCTGAAGAATGACTTAGTGAGGTTTAGATACTCTGCATCCATTGTCAATGCTTGGCATTGTCATGCATGCGGTAGACATAGAAGCTCGATCCATACTGATCACTTTCAAGTAGTCTTGAACTCGGTCTACATTGGTGACTCGGTAGATATTGTGCAACTTGACAAACACTGAATCACTTGGTTAGCATAAAGTAGCTTAGTTAACACTAACTTTGCATCACATGAACTGCAAACTCGGTAGACACTGCAATGCTCAGTAACCACTGATAAACTCAGTGTATACTAAAATGCACAGTTTGAACTATTGAACTTCACACTGACTAAATCTGCTCAGTAACTACTGGAATTAAACCAAAAGACTCGGTAGCAACTGTAGAACTTGGTGGCTACTAAATTACATGGCAAACACTATAAACTATTCAATGAGCTCGGTAGCTATACAGAATTTGAATAAGTGTGTGTCACTAATAACAAAATTGACTGATATGTCAACAATGGGATATCAATACTTCAATTCCTAGTTTTATTTACTTTGAAAACATACTTGTCCAACCTATCCTTAAGGTCTTAAGATAGAGACAATTTCAAAAATTACCAACACTAGCAAAGAATTTATGGAGATTCAGATTTGATCTTCTTAGCCAAAAAAATTATCATGTAAATGAAGTGACTAGTATTATCATGATGAAGTCACAACTATTAAGGTTTACGGGTGTCCAAAAATCCCTCGCATTCTATGAATCTCTATTTCAAGAAGCATTGTTGCCATGAATTTTTTTGGAATATGTTAATAATATAAAAGAAATAATTAAAAGATAGAAAGAGGGGAACTTTCATATCTACGTTGATATTCATTTATGGTTTTGATTTTGGAGGGAGTACACTTGAAGCAATTAATAATTTCCTAAAATTGTACAAATTGGAGATGATCTTACTAGATTTATGTACCTAAAGGTTCCATGTGTCTCGTATAGAAAATGTTACCGAGTGACATAATTATGCACCCCCATGAGGCCTTTTGAAGATGATATCACCAAATATTGGTCCCCCAAAGTATGTGTGCATGTCATTAGAAGTAATGAGGTAGTATCTGGAGAGTTGAAAATTTGAAAAGATATTAGGATAATGAGCTTCTAGGTTTCTTTCATAATTTTCCACCTTTACAAATAATTCATCCAATGGTGAAAAAGGATGATAATTTATGTGATAAGGTGTTGCAAATTGAAAAAAAAAACCATCTCCTTCTCCCACACAACAACAACAAAAAATGAAAGGAATTGTAATTAGAGAACATAGGGAGGAGACTATGTTTATGCACAAGGTTATCCCCACCCATGAACCTAAGTTGAAGAGGCAAAGAAAAGAGAATCTTCTGGCTTATTTTAAACATGAAGAGGTGGATGATAGTGTCAACAGAGTGGATAAATAAGTATATCTTACCAAAAAATAATTTCAAGAACAATTGTATGAAGGCTATGAGTAGAATACATAGATTTGCAGAGAAGTTCCACTCAACAAGTTTAGTAATGAGAGACTATTAGCTACAAAGCAATTTGAAGATGTGAAATTTGTTCAATCTATGGAATTACATTTTTTTCTATTAAAACTCAAAGGAAGTTAAATTTAGAAGATATTAGAGAGAGAAGAGAATATATTTGAACTTAAACAAAAAAATCAAGATGTTTTTACTATAATTAATTTTGATCCCAAACAGGTCATTTTATCTATCGAAGATGCTAGAAAGCTAGTGATGGAAAATGGAATACATCTACTCCCTAGTTGGGACTTATAGTCCTCCTTTATTCTTGAACAAGTGATAAACGAACTATTTTGATCTTTGCTTTAAATTTTGAAATTTGGTCTTTTTTTTGTTTAAATCAACATTATATCCTTAATCACAAATCTTTTCCATTTGGGCATAGGCCTCATCCATACATAAACCATAAATGAAAGATATTGAAGAAGAGTTAAGATGAAGTGCAATTATAAAAATAGTAAACAACACTTGGCAACAAATCTAGCATCTAATGTTGTAATGTCATCTAAGACCACTGCAATTGGGAGGGAGAAGAACTTTAGAGAATTATTAGATGCTCATGTTATACTAGCCAAGAAGTGTGATGAGCTTTATATAATCAATGCATTTAGAAGAAATCAATTGGAAAAATATACCATTTTCCTCCCCTCTACATAGATAGAATAAGTCAATACAAATTATCCAATATAAAAAAATCCTAAGGAAGTTATAAACCAATTAAATAATTTTGCAAGAGGATTGAGGAGCTTGGAGTAGATGTTAAGAATGCAAAAGCACCAGTCTTAGTAAAAAGTGTTGATACCCTAATGTAAGTTCTTGAGCACGAGATTGATAAATTGAATGTAATACTTGATGTGGTGGATGAGAGCTACAAGTCTTTTTTGAAAATAAAATAATTGTGCTCTAACTTTATTTCTGTTTCAAGACCTCTATATAAGAGTTGGAAACCAAGGATGAGTTTGGTGAAAAAGTTAGAAATTATTTCTTGACTCAAGGACCTCCCTTCTATTGTCATGAGAATAAAGGAATTGGTAGCAACTCTTGTATAATTTTTCCCTTTTTTTAAGGGAAAATAAAAGGTTATCAAAGAAAAAATCCAAACATTATTGATCTTGGAGAATCCACTAGTAATTGACATTGTTGATAAGGATAAATAGTTGAGGAGTTTGAAAAAATAGACAATTGACTTTGATTTAATTGTCCTAGTGGTTCAAACCTTAATTTTTGATAATGGTAAGATTAAATTTGATCAATTTACTTCTATTAGTGATAAGATGATAGGTTTTCAATTTAGGTATTTAGAGTTTTTTTTCTCTATATTCTAGAGAAGTTACAAATGCTAGGTGGAAGGAAGCACTTGGACAAACTAAGAAATTATAGGGCTTTGACTAGCTAGATGAGATTGATGTAATAGAATAAAAATAATATTTTTTGAAGAATAAGATTTAATAAAACAAAGTGCCCCTTAAATTTTTAAGTTTTAGATTTTTTTTTCTAATATTTTATTACTATGATGACATGACTACAAATAAAATTTAGAGTGGCTAATCAGTTATTTGAATGGGGCAGCTTGTTCATCTCAATTAACACCATGGTTACCCCATATTGTTAGGAATGAATCTCACAAATAATGTTAATCTAATAAGATGTGGCCAATGCCCTTTTCAATTTCTAATAAATTTAATATTCAAGTTATACATACAGGTGGAAAAGGACACATCATCACGTTTTCAACTTCCTTCTTCACAATTATAGGATCACATTTTGTATTCCTCTATAGTATTTAATATTAACAGATCTTGTAGTGATTTACACTATGCTTGGGAATAGTTATGATAGGAATATAATATTTCATATTATAATATGATTATGTAAATAATTTAAAGCTTTTTGCATCCTTATTCTATAAAAAAAGATATTGGGATCATGTATTTCTTCCTTTAAAAATGTTATCATTTCAAAGCATAAGTGAATAGTGTCAAGTTTCCAAGGGCCGTAGCTAGAATATTTAATGTTGTATGAATGAAAAACTCGAGTGAGATAGGTATTAAATACCATAACATTATCTCCATGTTATAATTAAACATTTATATGAATTCAATATGGAGTGTACTAAATTTTATTTGTCAAATGTTTCATGGATTTGTATTTATCATTTTTAGATTTTTTAATGAAAAGATTAAATACTTATAATAATAAGAAATAAATATGAAAATAAAACTTAGATTTTATAAGAAGAATGTATGTCAATGTAGGTCTTATATAAATAGAAGGCATGATTTAGTAGTCTAAATTTGAATACCTTTTCATTGTTGAGGGGAATTGATCTAATATGTCTTGTTTGAATCTATTACCCAAATAGATTAGATACTAGTCTTGAATGTTCTTAAGATTTCAAATGAGAAGAAAAACATAAATCAAAATTAATTTCACTTTTATTTTAGGAGTAGGAGTATTTTAGTATTTCCCCCCAATCACGAGTTGATGATATATACTAAGTGTACATGGTTAACTAAGAATTATGTTTATCACCCTTGGTATAATTGTATTGGTAATATACCTTGTTTTCATTTGAATCAATATTGAGTAGCAAGTTTTAATATTTCTTAAGGGTATACCCACCCAAATTTGGCAGATCTTGAAGCTCACAAGGCTTGCAGGCCTTGTTTTTGTTAGACACTAAGTATATGTACCTATTGATGGGGGATGAAAACCATTAAGATCATATAATACATCATTTAGAGACACAAATAGGTACCTAACAATGTCCTAACTAATGCATTATTTAGATGTCTTCCATGGAGGAAAACCTTTTCTAAGTATTCTTTTGTTAGTAATTTGGAATGTGAGCTCTTTGATATCAAAAGGTCAATTGGCTCAGAATATATTGGCCTCTCTAAAAATACCAATAGAATCACTATAGTTAAATTAAAGGGTGGCATTGTTAGGGATGTTGCGAATAAAGGAGAGGTTCAAGTCTACAAATATAAGTATGATGAATTTTGGGTCAATTTTGGCAATGAGGATCATAATGATTCTAATCCAAATACTAGAATTGAAGAGAATTAAACATCCTATGTTGATAAAGTGGGCTCTCACCAAAACTAGGGCATCGAAATTGATAGTCCTCTTGTGGCTCCTTCTCCAAGTGATAAAGGGAAAGCACCAATTAGTGTTGGAGTTGCATACAAACAATTTGGCATATCATTTGTTGGTCCTATCCTTATAGAATTTTTGGTTACCTTGCTATTTTAGTCCCCAAAGATGAAGTATTTTGAATTTTGAGAATGTAGAACTTGGCTATGGAATCTTCCATGGAACTATAGGTATGAGAATTAGGACTAGTACATCAAGGCTAGTTTTAATGTATTTTTCCCTAATTTTTGCAATCACAGATGGCTTGGAGCTTGACTCAACCCCATTCTCTTACATGTAAATTTTGTTTTCGAAAATGAAATATGTTAATGCTCAACCTTTCACCAATAAAAAGAAAAAAGAAAAGTAAGAATAACTATATGTATGTATCCCTCTGTGTGTGTGTGTGTGTGTGTGTGTGTGTGTGTGTGTGTGTGTGTGTGTGTGTGTGTGTGTGTGTAACCATTCAATTATGTTTTGATCCACTTTATCTTAGCACTTATTCTATTTGAAAAAAAGTAGGTAAAAAAAATCATGATCTTATTTGGTTCATAAATACTTGTTGAGCCCAATGTGTTATATAAAATTATCCACTATGCAATTTTTAAGAGATCAAAAAATAGCTGACCACTTGACTCTACAGAGTTACTCACTTTTTCAAATTAAATTAAAAATACCCATAAAACAAAGTAAAGACAAAACCCATGGCTAGCATAAAATTCAGAACTCCATTTCACAACTCTCATATTTGTAGGTTCTAAATATATTGTTAATAGACACAAGGCATGTTGCAAATAATTAACAAAAGAGAAAGAAAAGTTAATTGGCATGCACATTTGGTTATGAAATAATTGCTAGACTTGACATGTGTATTCATCCTATAATGGTCGCCTAGATGGGCCCCCATTATTCAATTTATCAAATTTCCTAAATCAACGGTTTGCAATATTTTATTAAATCAATTCAAATCAATTTTTTTGATCAAATTGTAATTAATTTAATTATTTCAACATTTCCTAAGGTTTGTTCATTTTATCCTAGGTCTTATTTAATTAAAAGAAAACCTCTCTTTTAATTTTAATTTTAATTTTTGATCGGTAAATGGCCAAAGCCATGGATTATATTAATGAAAAAAATAAGAATATACAATGATCTTTATTTTGGTAGGCACTGGTAGGAAAGAACGGAGAAGAAAACCTCTAGTCTAGCCCGAGACCAAAGCCCTATATTATATAGAAATAAAAGGGGCATACCCTAGTGAGAATCTCAACAAATTTACATAATTTCCTCTGTATATAAAGAGTCGATTTAAAAGAAGGCAACCCTTCCAAATTTCGATGTGTGAATTTGAGCTTAATGAATGGAATCCTGTGAGAAAAAAAGAGAAACACCACAAACTAGCCACGCCAATAAGTTAGTAGTTAATCCAAACTAGGAAGGGGAAAGCCAAAATCAAATGATAAAATGAGACAAGTACCCTAAGCTGAAATTAAGTAAATTGATATTTCTTAAGTTTAAAAATTACTAGTGTACTACTCAACTATTTTAGTAGATACTTTAAGAAGTCAATCTCCTACCGCTGATTTTAAAGTAATTACTTCATATTAATAATTAATCTACCATCCTTGAAAGAAAAGGTTAACTTCTCATCCCCTAGCCAGCTAGACTCAGAGAAACTACAGATATTACTTAGATCAAATAAAACGAGGAGAAAACAAGATATCAGTTCAGAAATATATGAAAATAATTTGATATGTCCACAACCATAATAAACATTTCAGATAGCCTTAAGAGAATATATCATGACGATGTCTATAATTAATTTGAACTATAAAATAATTAATTATCAAGAAGGAAAAAACTAAGAAATCTTGAAAATTATTCGAGAGACGAAAAGGAACCAAAAGAGGGCAGGAGAAACCTGAACCATAATATTATTTGGGAAGATAATGAAAGACTTAAGTAGAATCTTACTATAGAGATCGACTCATAGATAACCATGATAATAACTAGTCCATGATATCAGGCAGAAAAAACTTAAGGCACTCACTTTTATCATAAAAAGAAAATATGCAGCTCAAAATCTGATAGATAACCATAGATTCCTAAAAGTCGTGCATATATGAAATTCCTACCCATCCAAAAATAGGAAACTGTTGCAAGTCTACAAAAATTAGTTTACATCCACCCAATGAACTAGATCTAGATAGATATAACATCTTTAATTATAACAAAAAATAAAAAGGGGGGAGATAGGGCACGAAGACCTCCAAAGCCAGAGCATCCACGAGAAAAGTAAATATAACAAAGTTTGTTGCCATTATTTGTATTAGCGGAGAGAAGCATGTATACAAAATAGAGGATGCATCCAAAAACCACCATGTGACTATATCTAATGTTGGAGTAAATAATTATTTATTCTTTTACTTAAGTTTACTTAGGTTAATGCATTTATTAGTTGCATTCTAGGAGTTGTTGACAACACAGGAGTTTGTTCATATCTAATTCATACTTATCCTCTCACCTTGATCAAGGATATCCCACCTTTTGTGGATGTATGCTTAGTTGTCAACCTTATCTTCTAGCACTTAGCTTGTTCTACAAGCTTCCTTGAGGCCTTTATATTTGAGCTCTCTCATTGTATTTCTCAACTCATAACTCATTTTCAACTCATTGTAAATACATTTTTCTTGTTTGTAATATTTTCTCTCTCGAGTCTATTTAGGGTTTTTCCAAGCTCCACCTCTTCCTTCTTTAGTTTCCCTTTGATAGGTTATTTGCATGCAGGTGATCTTGGCGAACTATGGAGTTGGCTTTTATCAACTTCTACATGGTATTAGAGCCTCCTTGTTGCTTCTTGGCTGAAGGTTTTTTGAAGCCACGATTCGTAGACACAAACCCTAGTTTGTTTGTGATTTTTTCTTCAATCTGTGGGAAGAGCATTTTTTAGAAGCACTTTGAGCCTAAATGGATGTTGTCATTGAGTTCAGAAGGCCCATTACAATCAGGATTCATATAAATATTTTCAATTTTGGCTTCCCAACATCTGGGAAATCTTTTTTGGCCCCCTACAGGTAGTCGTACGAATGATTTAGTTTGAAAAAATAATTTAAAATACAAATTTTGGCCATAGCCAGGTGGCCACCAGTGCACCACCACGGGGCTGCCATAGCATAGCTTGTAGGCTGCCACCGGTGGGCCACCCATCCATCGCCCCCACTAGCGACAACACCGTAGGCTGCCACCTCTGCAACACTCCACTTCTCGCACTCTCTCGCTCCGCGGCCCGACAACCCACACAATCATCTACTCACATGGCATTTATTCCACAGTTGGCATGATTTGTAGCTACCACATGGCCCTTGCCACATCAGCTGCCCAATCAACATCCTACCACATGGATGCCACATGGCATATTTTTTTGTTGCGATGGCTTGGAGGCCATCAAATTTTTTGCCATAGTTTCCTGATCTCAACATGACATCATCTTGCATTAGCACCCTTGCAGGCTCTCCAGGGTCCTTTTTGACCTAGTTACAATTTTTTGGCCATAACTTGAGCATACAGAGGTATTTTTTTGATCCAAAAGAAGTGTCAAAAAGATGGTTTTGAGATAGAGACATTGGTGTAGGTATTTTTAGGTTTTGATGTAGTTTTGTTGCTCATTTTTGTAGTTGAAGTCTGAAGTTTTATTTTTGACTCTGGCAAGCATATCTTTTGCGTCCCATCTCCATTTGTTGAAAACATTATATTTTGGAAAGTTGGTTTTGTCATCTTTTTAGAAATGCTATCATTTCCTTCAGATTCTGCCCCATGCTCTTTCTATCATGTTTTTGACATTTTTTCTCTATGGAAGATATCTTAAGTGTTCCAGGTCTGAGGATCATTTTCATGGCATGGGATCTTTTATTTTGGGTTGTACTATCTTTTGTATCAACTTTTTTCCCTTTTTGATCATTGTTGATAAGATTTGTAAGCATCTTTATGCAAACACTATGAGATAAAGTGCCACTCTTGCATTTTGGGTTCACGAACGTTGTTTTGAGACAATTGTATTAGCACTATTTTATAAAGCACCATGGGGGGGATATTTGTTTGCTGCTTTTGTGCCCTCTTCCTTTTTTTCCCCATGTAGAGTCGGTGATCGTATCTTTATAGGTGTTTGTACCTCTTCAACTCTCTCATTGTTCTTGGTTCTTTCTACAAAGGATTTTGGCTCACATTTTTAGTTGCCTATAATCCCACCTCATTTGCATTAAGGGGGGGTTATTCTATTGTTCTAATGCTTCCTTGGTTCGATGGTTCGATAGTGTAAACTATGTATTCAATAGTTGATCCTATATACTAGGCAATTGTAGTGGTTGGCTACCTATGCATTTCAGTGAGATGGATCATCTACCATATAAACACACTCGGTTCATGCCTTCTATTTCCATGGAGGTTCTTTAGATCAGTAGTTTCTTTTTTACAAAGTTTGTGGCTTCTTCATGCTTTAGTGATGTTCTTCATGATCACTCTTTGTTCTTGTTTTCTAGGACATTCCTCTAGTTGGTGGCTTTTTTTATCCTTCACTAGATTTTCTTACCTCTTTTTGGGGGAGGGCTTTTCCCATGTGGTTTTCTCTCTTTCCCCATTTTTAGAAGTTGCATTTCTTTGCATTGTACATGGGTACCTAACATGGCCTCATTGTTGGGACCCATTCTACATTTCATCTTAGCTGTTGTGAGCTTAAGGCATTCCCCTAAGTTGCACTTAAGGGGGGGTGTTAGAGTAAATAATTATTTATTCTTTTACTTAAGTTTACTTAGGTTAGTGCATTTATTAGTTGTAGTTTAGGATTTTTTGACAACATGGGAATTTGTTCCTATCTAAATCATACTTATCCTCTCACCTTGATCGAGGATATCCCACCTTTTGTGAATGTATGCTTAGTTGTCAACCTTATCTTCTAGCACTTTCCAGCTTGTTCTACAAGCTTCCTTGAGGCCTTTATATTCGGGCTCTCTCATTGTATTTCTCAACTCATAACTCATTGTAGATAGTAGTTTTCCACAATCCATTAGAATTCTTAGCTGTGTTTTTTGGGTAGATTGTGTTACAATTCACAGAGTGTGATCCGAAACGTTGATGCAAAAATTGTAACACAATCTACCCAGAAAACACAGCTAAGAATCATAACTCATTTTCAACTCATTGCAAATACATTTTTCTTGTTTGCAATATTTTCTCTCTCAAGTTCGTTTAGGGTTTTTCTAAGTTCCACCTCTTGCTTCTTTGGTTTCCTTTTGACAGGTTATTTGCATGCAGGTGATCTTGGTGAGCTATGGAGTTGGCTTTTATCAACTCCTACATCTAATAAGAGTCATGAACAAGGAAGACCCAAAAATATGAAACTACTACCAAAATGCAACGAGAAACTATAAACAAATGAACATTACATAGGCCCATAACAGGGCACATCATGAAACTAACATACTAGTAGACATAGCCCTAATACTTAAAGCAATCTATTCAACTTCCTAGGATCAAAAGAAAACTACCCAACGAAACACCAGAGGGCTACTTACTTCCAATAAACCATAATAACTTCATAAATATCTTTTTGATTCTCCAAATGAAAGTTGGGTGGGAATTCAAAATCAAACTTTACCCTACTGGTTTTCTCTGTATTTGGGTTGCAGAAGTTTAAGGCTTCAATATTGTCGAAGACCACCCCAGGTTGAATGTATGCTTTGAACACATTGAGGTAGTTGGTTAGCCATGCTTTGTTCTCCTCCTCAACTATTCCCCTCCATTGGAGGAGGAATTGAATATTGGCCTCCATCTTTGGCCATTCCTCGTAAAAGGCTAAATTTTCACGGATTACAAGTGAGGGTCGACGAAAGGCTACCTCCAAGTCTGGAGACCCTATAGGAAGATCCATGTACTTCTCCAGGAGAGGAATACGTAGCTTGTCATCTATGCTTCTGATGGCTTGTTCAAGACCCTTCCTCCAAATTAGGTCGAAGATGTTGCAGTAGAGTTTGATAATGGTCCACAGCTCCACCCTAGCTCTTGCCATACAACCAATGAAGGTGTTTATTATATCACTATTTGTCCTTTAGGTATACTTATAGTATAAAACCCCTTCTCCAACGGCTCTACTTACAGCAATCCTCGTCATGTCATCCACCAATTTAAGGATTTTGCTCCATCTCTTTGGTTTGACGTTACCTCGGAATGCCATGGTTCAAATTTTTGAAGTGTGGAATTGACTGGTATTGGAATCCATCTCCAAGGTAAGATTGTGCCCAATGATATAGAGAGATAACAATAGCTAGAGAATAAAAGACAAGTTTAGGTGAAGGACCTAGGAGCCTTATCTGCCATGACATCATAAAATGATAACACCAACTAGAGCCAAAACATGAGCGAGATTTAAAGGAGGAATGATGGTAAATCCAAAGGAGTTAATTGCCACACTCATTAAAAGGACAAGCATAAGAAAAATAGAAATGATGCCACCCAACTAAAGAATACAAAAACAAAATGGAGGAAAATAAAAAAAAATATAACAAATAATGATAAAAGTAAATAATAATAAAGAGGCAGAAACAAAAGAAAGAGGAGACCACTACAAGGATAATAGAAGATCTTGTTCTAACTAATCTAAAAATAAGGTTAGGAAGAGTTTTACCCTATACTATACATAATAATTAATTATATTTAAAAGGCCTAAGTATTAAATAATAACAAAGATAGAAGTGTTCAAGATACATCTTTGATAACCAAGGAGTTAACACCATCAGCTCCCTTGTTTGCTAAATAGTCCGCCTTCTGGTTACCTTCTCATAAAATGTGACATATATGGGTTTCTGCAAACCGATCTAAAAGTCAAAGAACTTCTTCTAGCTTAGAGTTAAGGACCCAGTTGGGGGTTGCATGTTTCCTAACCACATTTAAAATAATTTGTGAGTCACCCTCAATGATGATTCTTGATAGACCTAACTTATGACAAAGTTGCAGACCTTATCCAAGGCTTCTAATTCTGCCAGGTTATTGGAAATTGGTTGAATAGACATGGCTTTTTTGGTGATTCATTTGCCTATATCATCATTAATGATACAACCAATACCTATCATTCCTAGGTTGCCTCTAGTCGTGCCGTCAAAATTAAGTTTAGCCCATCCTTTCGGGGGGGGGGGGGGGGGGGAGACCATTTGCATCTTTCCCTAGCCTCCTTTCTTTTCTTAAAATAGACACGAGGAGGATTAATCAAGTTTATCCAATTCTTTTTCATTTGTCCATCCCAGATAGAGAAGGAACCTTCTTCTTTCCTAGAGTTTCTGAGATGGAAATTAGTTGTTTCAACTATGCTAGCTTCAATTTTTAATATTAACTCTTCTGGTTTCAATTTTGAGTCATAAAAAATACGTCTATTCATTTCTTTCCAAATTTCTCACACCAAGATGGAAGGATAGATGTTCCAAAGTGTATTATAAATGCCCTTAACTAGTTTGGTGGGCCATACTTTGAGGAGGTCAATGAATGAATTTGGCAGAGGTGCAGACCACCCTAACATATGTCTGAGCCATTCCCAACATACTTGGGTAAATGGATAACTATATAATAGGTGATCTAAATCCTCACTATTTTGTTTACATAACACACACTTCGATGGACCTTGAAAGCCTAGTTTACTAAATTTGTCCACTATCAAGATTCTATTTTGGAATGCCAACCATAAAAAAATCCTGCCTTTGGTAGACAAGCAGAGTCCCAGCAGAGTTTAAGTGGAATTTCCACTTTATCCCATTTTTGTGAGTGTATCAGAGCTTTGTATCCATTTTTCACACTATACTTCTCATCATTTGATGCCGCCCAAATAAGTTTGTCATCTCTCTCAAGTTGCTTAATTTTCCTATCTAGCATTATCTCTTCATAAGATTTATAGCAGCTGGGTCCACTTCCATACCCTCTAGAGGTTTCCAAATCCATCTAGATATACCTTCCAAAGTAATCTATGTCTGTAGTTACTAACTTTACTTCCCACAAATTGACTAATTTTTCTTTGAGATCCCTAGGGATGGAACTATAATCTATTGGAGGATGCCCATCCCAAGAATCCTCCCAGAATAGGGTCTCATCATCCTTACCGACATCCCAGGTTAGATACTTGCTAACAAGGTGATGACACTTTATCATAAAATTCCAACTCTTTGACCCTCTAGGAAGGATCTTCATTCTAAAAATTGATAGAGGATCATCTGCATTAAGATACTTATTATACAAAATCTTTGCCCACTTGTGCTCTCTTTGCTTAAAGAGATGCCATATTAAAAAACCTCTCTTTTAATTAAATAATTAATTCATATTTAATTAATTAAGAGAAAAACCCCTCTATAAATTTATTAAAATATTTCTTATTTAATTAAAAGAACTTGCTCCCTTTTAATTAAATAAAATCCCACTTGAAAAAGGAAATAAATTAAATAAAAATTAAATAAATTATTTTTTCCTCTACACTTAAATGCACATATTTCTAATGCGATTCCATTTAATTTTCCTCCTCTTTTCTCATTGGTGGAATTTTGTCTCACACAAATCATTCTTTCTCCACCCTTGATTAAATCTTATTGCCTCTTAATCTTAATCATCCATTCTTCTTTATAAGGGAGAGCCCTCTCCTCATTTTTGTCATCCATGATTATGTTATTATTATGCTACAGGTTTGGAGAGTGATTTTTGGAGGAGTTTGAGCATTAAAGCTTTTTGTGGAGAACTTCTATCTTTTTGTCTTCTTCTCGCATGGATCCATGGTTTCCATCATCATGATCCATCCTTACATTTTTATGTTAGAATAGATCTATATTTGCTTTCATAGATTAATCTTGCATTGTTATTTCCTTTCATAGATTAGATTTCCTTTCTTGCATTGTCATCATTTAGATTAGTTTGCATCTTCATTTGCATTCATATTTTGATCTTTGAATCTCTTATTTTATGGTGTACTTGCATGGGCACAAACTAGGTCAAATTGAGGGCCTCCATTACAAACCCTTGCACTCCATAAATAGAGAGTTATGAGCTGCCATTCGAGACCTCATTCTTGAGAAATCTTGGATATAATAGCTCATAGAAGTGTGCTCACATTTTAGGCATACATTCTTTGGCACCCACTGTGGGACAACCCACCTTTACTTTCTGGTTTTAGATGTTTTTGGAGTTAACCCCTTTATGTGAATTTGTTTGGAGACAAAAAACCCTAGATCTAAAAGATTTGATCATATCTCCCAAACGACTTGGTGTTTTGGTCTAGATTTTGTTTTGCAAGGTGGCAACATATCAAAGAAGCTTCCGTGAAATTTTCAAACAAGGTATTTTCAATTTTTTATAATTTTTTCTTTATTTTTTATGAAAAATTATTTTAGGGTGCAAATTAGCAATTTTTTTAGAAAAGTCTACATTTTTGGAAAGGACTCTGAATTCTAAATAGGGTTGGTTCTTTGTGTTTTGATTTTAGAGATCATATTAAGGCTCAATAATTTGATTTGAAAAAACTATTCTATTTTGACAAAATGGTTCTCTAGTGCACAAATGAAAAGATCTTCTCAAAATTATCACATTTTTTGAAAGCTCTCTGATTTTTGGTAGGGGTCTCTTTTCTGCATTAAGGATTTTGGATCTGAATTCATATCATATAGGTCCAATCTTGTTGACTAGGTCAAAAATTAATATTAAAAAAAGGGCATTTAATGAATAGCTTTGATTTAATTTTCACATGGACCGATGCATGATGTGAGCTTTCATTTGGATTATTTTCTGGTTATTATCGCTCTTAAAAATAAGATTTTCAAATCTAACCCTAATTTTTGATAAGTTGGATATATATTGCATATCTTGTGTTTGCTTGTTTTGCTTGTTGCTTTGTTCGTTGCGAGCGAGCTTTCAAGCATAAACAAAACATACAACAAAGAAAAGACACGTTGCAAGGACTACTAGCTTTTTTTTGGATCTCTATAACATTTGGATTTGGAAGTAAAATGAATCCTCTTATGTGTTTGGCTTGAGTTCTTTTACATGCTTTCATAGAGTCACACTTCATTTGGTGCTCTAAAATTGGATCTAGATTTACTTTCATGCATGTGTTTCACATAGTAATTAGGACCTATGAACACTATTTTTGGAGTTCTTGAGGGAATGTGCTTCATTCACTTTCCTTACATGCAAAGCTCTTCTTGACGATAGATCCCCTTGTAGGTAGGGAAGGATATTTGTTATTATCTCACTATTCTGCTTAGGTTTGTCTTCAACATCCATAAGTACTTTCTCTTTTGAGAATAGTGGTGTTCATTGTTAGCTTTTCCAAAAATTTGGTGAGGTGATTTCAAATTAGCATGTCAAACAATCTTGTTTGCTATGTTTGGGTAAGGTGAAGAGGCTAGAAGAGTATGCTCTGTTCCCTTTTGGGCACGTCAAAAACTTGGAACCCTTGAATCCAAACCAAGTTCCTATGTGGTACAACTTTGTGGGTCTTCCTTGATTAGAGAGGGTTAACCATAGTAGACATTTGTTGAAATATTCAAATAGGAATAATGCTTCTAAGAGGAGGGGTGAATTAGAAGTATTGTACCTTGACCATTAATACTTTTAATTGAAAGTAGATTGCATGCATATAAACACATCAAACAATTATGAAAAACACATATGCATCACCACATAACACTTGAGATTTTGGTAACCCAGAAACCCCTCAGAAATAAGAAGGTAAAATTAGGGTGGGGATGATACCCAAAAAATTACTGCAGCAATAATGTTTAACCACTTCTGATGGTCTGCCATATTAAAGACTTTACACTGTATCAATAGTGACCTAATTAAAGTATTTCAAACACTTTACATGAAGTGTTACCCTGTTAAAGGATTTAATCACCTATTTATAGGATCTACAAAATAGCTGCAAAGCTAACCTATCACCATAGGGTTTTCTTTCTAATACAATTGCTGGAGAGTATTAGGTATAATAAACCTGATAGCTTACAATCCTTCGATTGCTGAATACAGGCACTTGATCTGCTTTCTCCGATCTTGATCCTCTGTGATCTGATACTCTTCACTTTGAAAATAGTTTTCCTTACACACCCTCGTCCATCCACATATACAATGAGATTTTGTCTTCCTTATAAAGACATTTGAAGACTTAGGGTTAGGTATGGATCTATGATCCATATTGAATCTTTGTTTCTTGCTCATTCCTTGCACATTTACTATTGGTTGTATGCCTTCTCCATTTTTCTTATTGGCTGCATGTAGATTGCATAGGAAAAATAAAAGATTCGATCTTATCTTTTAATCCTTTAAGATTCGTCATATGTCGGCCATGAAAATGGTTTACATCTGCATTTGTAAAGTTACAAACTCATATGTGCAATCTGTGTTTCTTGACACTTACTGATTCTTGATGCTCGACACTTATATAAAATTGGCTTACTCGGCTCCTGTTGTATTTTTGTATTGCTCAGCATCATCTATGACTCGGCACTCAAATACCACTCGGCACTTGTATCATGCTCGGCACCTAAAGTCATTCGACACTTGATCTTCACTCGGCACCTAATATTCACTCGACACCTGAAGGCTTTCCTGACTTGGCTCATGTTGTGGTTCGGAATACATGGTGTACTCGGATCCAATGAAGAAAGTGGTTAAGTGTGTTGGCACTCAAGTGTCAAAAACCATTTTGAGGTTAACCATAGTAGATATTCCCTTTATTGGGTCAACCACGTGGACAGAACCTGAAGCCGTAATAGCCATTTTTGACGTGGTAGTATCAACCGCTAAATGTTCTTGTGGACGAAATCCTCATAGGTGTAGTCTTTTGTTGGGTTATCAGATCTCCTCAGTATCTCTAATTGATTAAATTCTCAAAATATGTCAAAACCCTGGTGCGTCAAGATTGGATTTTGCCCACTCTAGATTGCAAAAGCTGCAGAGTTGAACATACTAAGAACTATAGTGTTGTCAAATTTTCTTTTCTAGGACTATGTGTGTGATTGAAAAACATTTTGAGAACATACACAGTGGTGGTTCTACAAATTAGACTGATACTATGACACTATTCTTGTTCATGTGCAAGGTTTCTTTGTCCATTGCTCATTGTTTGAAGATGTTTGCTTGAAATTCCTAACATCAAATTAAAGAATGCATTTGTAATAATGTAATAATGTAGATTCAAGTTCAAGCAACAAGGTGGCCTTGGAGGTGGCCCACCTACTGCTCAATCATTGGGGCAATGCCCCTTGTACTATTGGTAGGGTACCTCTAGATGCCTTAGTTGATACCTTGATGCCTAGAGGCCTCCATAAGTGGTGTAACTCCTTAGGTTGCCACTCGCATACTCCGCGCTCCCAGGCTTCCTGCCACTACTCTCCCAACGGTGGTGATGGTGGATGGAGGTGCCACTCAATTTTCCTACCTCGTGGTGGCACTGGCTAGTCCCCGACTCCTCCTCTTGGTGCTCGATGAGTCTCTAGAAAATGGCCTTTTCTCTTGGAACTGACAATTTCTCCTCTATGGCTAGATATGAAGGATGTTGTTGCTGATGGCTGGATTGTTCCTAGCCCATCCCCCAATCCCAAAGATGATTGGGGTTTCCATGATCATGATGAGCCACCTCCCTCAGTAGGCATTGCTTTAGCTACCTGAGGTTATTTTTTGATGAATAGTTTATGATTTCGGCTTCAACTGTGTGAACTCTCAAGGGGTGATCTTGTATACACGACCCTTTTTTGTAAATTTTAATCTTAGTAAATTATTTATTAATAGAAAAGCACTATTCATCAAAAAAAATCTTGATATTTGTCTTGCGTGCTTGGTTTATGATTCAAAATTTATCACACCTAGTTGGATATTTAGAACAAATAAAATCTGAGTTCCTGAGTCAAGACTTTATGATCAAACCACTTGGCTATCATGTTATTTCTAGTCTCCCTAGGTTGATCCGATTCAAATTAGGCTACTTATCCCATTATTAGAAACCTTTTTGCACCTTGGGTTATTGTGCTTTGACCCCTTGAATTAGTGATCTTTGATTTCACAAGTGACCTTGTTTGGAGTTGGTGAGTTAGAGCCATCCTTTTTGAGAAAGATATACCTTTGGATTCTTTGATATTATGCTTGGAGAGTCTTAGTAATTTCTTGTCCATCCACTTTCATAAGAAATCAATTTTAATTATTTATAGTTTGGGTAAATCATCCTCTTGGTCCATATGTGCTAGGGTATTCACCCAAAGTTGTGGGCACCTCTATGACAATATTAGTTTATGCCTCTTGCAAAATTATATCTTATCACATATCTTTTGGACAAGTGAGTGCTTTTACTATCCTAATTTGGTACCAATGTTTCTTAGGGTTATCCTATCACCTAGTACCTTTTCTTCCATGTTGGTTACAACAAGATATCAAGTAGGTCAAGGAAATCAACCTCAAGTCATCTTTAAATAATTAGCTTTAGTTCAAACTCATCAATGATGTAAGGGAAAAGAACCTATGTTTGTTCAATTGCCTGATAATATTCTAGATGTTTTGTCTAACCATAGTAGTGACCTTATTGAGTTGAGTACACCCTTAGCATTACCTCACTCAGATATGGATCTGGATTTTACAATGGCTCCACAAAAGAAGAATCACAGTGGTGAATACTATGTTGACCTTTTGAGTGGTGGTCCCGCTCATGAAAATAGACCAACCTCACCCCATATTGAGGATAGATATTTGGATGCACACCAAAGGGCTAAGAAAGGTAAGCATTATGCCTATCAAGAAGAGAAATCCTAATATGATAATCAAATTAGTGAACCTTCTAGTGCTCGTGTGAATTCAACATTTACTGGTAATCGGTTTAGACAGTCAAGACTGTGTACACCGTTCATGACACCTTTAGGTTATGCAAGTGGCAGACTCAAAGTACTTGAGCATCAGAGAAAAGCCCTTCTAGAAGAACAAGCTAAGAAGGAAGAACAATTTAGATGCCTAGAGGAAGAAAGGCAAGTTATGATTATGATAGAAAGGAAATCCCATCATGAAGCACAAGACCTTCTCGTGGCTTTATAACTTGACAATAAATTCAACAATGTGCTCATTGGTGGTGGAAACAACTCTCCTCCATCCACCCCTCTTAGGACTCCACGAAGTGGAAGACACTCATGATCTCCTTCATAATCTCCTAGCCCTAGAGGAAGGAGAGCTTCAAGACATGATTATTATAGGAGACCAACACCTCCTAGAGTTTCAAGACAACCTTCACAACAAGCTCATCAAGGTTCACAATATGGAGGTGGTAGCTCAAACTTTGACTGTAATTGTTATGATTTCATGGCTATGCAACCAAACCCACATTTTCAGCAACATATGTAAGCATATATGGACCAAAATAGAGATGCATGCTTTCAACATTTAATCAACAAGGTACTAAGGTCCCTTACAACTTTGATGTAGACAAAAAGATTCAAAAGCATGATCCCTCTATGAAAGAAGAAATTGACCAATTGAAGAAACAACTAAAGTAAATATTGGCACCCAAGAGTTCTTTTTTAGTTGATTCAATTTGTCCTAATCCTTTTGATAAGAGTGTTGACATGAAAGATTTTCCTAGAGAAATTGAGATCCCCTAATATGACAAATATGATGGAAATGGGGATTTGAATGATCATCTACATCAGTTCTATACTATGAGTTTTGAGTTTCATCATGAGGACTCATACCTTATGAGATTATTCCCAAGGAGTCTTACGGGTCAAGCAATGGAATGGTTTACCAATATAACTCCTCCTGTTAAGATGTTCCCTAAGTTAATTCAGAGATTTGTTCAACACTTTGCATACAATCTTTCATGATCTATCTCACTATTGGACTTATGTCACAAAAAGCAAAATCAAGGAGAATCCTTTGTTACTTTCTAGCAAAGATGGAGATGATAGTGCTCTCGCTATTCTAAGACTATTCTTGAGAAAGAAAAGATTGAAATCCTCATTAGTAACATTGTTCCTAAGATGAAGTACGAAGTAAAGAAGATGGTTTTTGAGTCCTTTGATACCATGGTTGAAGCCACATTTAGAATTGAGGATTTTTTGAGAGAGCAAGGTATTTTGACAAAAAATGGAAACAACAACAACAATGGTTAGAATAACAATAACAATAACAAGGATAAAGGAAAGAACACATATTGGAATAAGAACAAACTAGTGGTTAATGATGGAGTTGTGGATTCCTCTAAGCTTAAAGATCAATTTGTTCTCCATATGGCTTGTGCCAATCAACAAAGTTACAAGCCAAGATATCAAGAAAGGCCTAAAGGAGAGAAATGTAACTTTACACAATTGGGTGAGTCATATAAAGAGATATTCACAAACCTCCTTGCTTGTAATCTTGTGCGCATTTATGATGTCGTAAAGTTCCACATACCTAAAGTTAAGCCATGGTGGTGGGATGAGAAGGCCTATTGCAAGGTTCACAACAACATTGTCCACATGATATTGAAAACCGTGGGAGATTTAAGCATATTTTTCAAGATCTTACTGAGAATGGAAAACTTGAAATAGATGGATTAAATACCAATGTTGATCACACAACATTAAAAGAGCCTTTCCCAAGTATGAGAAAGGGGAAGCTTCCCAACCTAAGAATGGCAAGGCTGCAATTAATTACACTTATGAAAATGTAGAAAATGTTGTTAATATGCTTGAGGTTGTAGAAGAAAGTGTCAACATGATGGAAGATAAAGATCCTGGTGGTTATGATTTAAATTTGAGCTCTCTTATCCTTGGTGAAAAAACTGTTTTGGTGCTAAGGGCTGCTTACTCTAGAGAGTCATCTCAAAGTCCCCTTGTCATTAGAGGACCCAATTCAAACCAGTCAAGTAAACCTAAGCAAATGCCTTTCCAAATTCTCAATGCTGCGAAGTCAAGGTCCCCTTGTTGTTAAAGGACCTAGTTCAAACCAACCAAGTAAGCCAAAACAAGTGTTATCCAAGTATGTTCCTTCAAAACTAGTAGTTAATCCTAGGTTGAATTATAACCTTGTTGATCAATTGCAAAGAACCCCCACTCAAATTTTGATCTTTGAGCTTTTAGAGTTGTCTCTGAGACACAAACAAGTCCTTGAGGATGCTTTGTGTATGGCGAATGTCCCTAACAATATAGATGTTGATCAATTCCAAAACATGGTTAATCATATTTCTAGCCCTCATTACCTTTCCTTTCTAGAGGAAGATGATAAATCTTTGAGCCATCCACACAATCTCGCCCTTCATATTGAGGTCACGATCTATAGAACCTGTGTTAGGCGTGCGTTGATAGATGGGGGTGTTGGGCTTAATATTTGTTCTTTGAGTATTTTAAAGACATTAGGTTATTATGAACAAGTTATTGATACCAAAAGGAAGATTATTATCAAAGCCTGTGATGAGGCAAAGAGAAGTTCAAAGGGGTTGGTCATCCTTCCCGTTAGGATTGGTCCTATTGAAAATGATATTTTATTCCAAATAGTTGATGTTGGACCCCTTGCATACAATATTTTACTTGGTAGACCATGGATTCATGATATGTAAGTAGTTCTATCTACCTATCATCAATGTGTTAAGTTACCTTACAATGGAACAAAGATTTGTATACTTGGGGATAATACTTTGTCTATGAACTTGATTTCAGCAAGTACTCATGTTCCCCTCAATAGAGAAGCATATGATTTTGATGCAACTTTAGCTGAATGTAAAGACAAGTTTAAATCCGTAGACCTTGACATGGGGGGATATCAACTCAACTCCATCGCAACATTACCAGTTTCACCTAGGTCTTATGGTAAACCTTCACAAGAGATGAAACCTTCCTCTTTAGCTATGACATTATTTGACACATTTGTGTAGTCGTTAGTGCATATTCAAGATGAGAAAGAAGATGTGGCTGTTAGAGATTGGACTTATAGAGAAGAGAAGTATATGCACAATGAGAACTTCACTCCCTCTCCTAAAGCTTATGGAAGAGGGTATACTTTTGTCAAGAAGATGGGCTATCCTGGACATGGCCCTCTTAGTAATAGATTGGATGCTAGAGCCAAACCCCTTGATCATGGTCTTTTTAGATGCAAGTCTAAGAAGCCAATTGGCCTAGGATATGCAAATCACAATAATGTTGCTCCTATCCCTGATAAGTCAAATAGTGAAGAAGAACAAGAGTACACACCTAATTTGGAAAATTAACAAGATATGTGTGAAGATTGGGTCCCTTCTACTAATCTCCTTTGGGGAGATTCAGATAGTCTAGTATCTCGTGAGATTGTTGCAAATTTAGAACAAGAGAGTGTGACCCTTGATGATATTGAGGCTTCCACGTCCAGGCATCCCAAGCCTTCATGGTGTAAGCATCCTAGTTGAGATTCAAAAACATATTCCAATGAGTATGAATGGGACTCCCTCTTGGAGCCTTCTACAATTGATATGGACATTGATGTTATTCATACATATAGTTCTCAACCTGAGTTAGGCAATGATTTGTGTGTAGGATCAAATGATTTGAACTCGCATGTAACCTTAGTGGATGATTCTTCACTTGTTAGGATGAATCCCGATATGGGTAGTTTAAGAAGTTACTTGAAAGACTTTGACTCTTTTTCACTAGAGATATCATTCGTATTCATAACCTTGAACCAATCATTGATTTACCCCTTGTTCATCCTGATTTGATTGATTGGTCCCATTGCAATCACGAACTTGATCTTTTAATGTTTCAAAATGATTATGAGATAGCCTACTATTTTAATGCCATTGAACCCATAGTCTCTTTCACCAATGAATCGGCTACCAACATGACAGATCTAGACATCAAGTACCTTAGTCGCAAAATAAAAAGAAAAAGAAAAATAAATAAAAGGAGTTCTAACGGTGAAAACCACTATTATGGTGGTGTCAAAACCAAAAAAATTAAAAAGAAAGGATGTATTCAAGGGTGAAAACCTCTCTGAGGCACCTGAGGATGAGGTACTTGATTGTCTCCCTAGTTATTTTCAAGATAGATCTTCAGTGCTTATTGAACCAACACGAGCAATCAATTTGGGTACAGATGAAGCTTTGCAAATGGTACATTTGGCTTAGTCTTTGTCATCACAAGAAAGAGGATGTTTAGAGTTTGACATAAAGTACGTCGAGCATAAAGAAATAAAAGGCCAAACCATAGAAGATCAATTGATTGATTTCCCACCACAAGATGATGCACCTACTCAAGTCAATTTACCAGATGAGTACCTCATGTATATGACCAAAAGAGCATGGAAGATGTTCTTTGATGGATTCTTTATGCAAAATGGTTCTGGAGCTAGTGTGTTGTTTGTTTCTCCTCTTGGGTACATGATTCCTAAATCTTACAAGTTACTATTTCCATGTACAAATAATATTGTTGAGTATGAAGCTTTAACAAATGGACTTAAGATGGCTATAGAATGGAGAATTACATGTTTACACATCTATAGGGATTCATGGCTGATAATCAACCAAGTCAATGATGATTATTTAACAAAAAATGAGAAATTGGTACCTTACAAACAAATGGTTAATTCCTTGAGATGTTACTTCACATTTGTCTCATTTTAGAAAATCCCTAAAGCAGAAAATAAAGAAACTAATGCTATGGCTACATTTGCATCACTTCTTCAATTAGAGAAACATGAATCAAGATTTGAATTCTTGATGAAAGAGCTACATCACCCTATCTATGATTCCCAAGAAAGTCATGTTATTTATTCCCTTGTTGGTCATGAGTCATCTTGTTATGGTGCCATTTATTCATACCTTTGTGATGGCATTATACCTGAAACCTTTAATTGATCTAAATGCAGAAACCTTATTTAAAATGCCTCTCACCATTCCCTTATCTCTGGAGATTTGTATAGGAGGAGTCTAGATGGAACACTTCTTAGATGCTTAGAAAAGGAAGAATCTGATCAAGTGTTAGTTGACATCCATGAGGGCATCTGTGGGGGACATTTCAATGGTCTTTCCATGGCTTGAAGGTTTCTTAGGACAGGGTATTATTGGGCCACAATGCAAATTGATATAGTAGCTTTTGCAAAATCATGCGAAAAGTTTCAAAAACATGGTAACCTGATACATGCTTCAGGTAGGGAACTCATTCCTTCTATCTCTCATTGGCCATTTCAGGGTTGGGCCTTTGATCTTATTGGGAAGATTCATCCCAACTCATCATGTGGACACAAGTTTATTATCACTGCTACTAATTACTTCACTAAAAGGGTAGAAGTTATCCCACTTTTTGTTGCCTCGGGCAAGACAGTTTCTTTGTTTATTTTGAATCATATTATCTGTAGATATGGAGTTCCTACAAGATTATCATTGATAATGGAGGCCATTTTAAAAATAAGTACCTTAAACAACTTTGTAAGAAATTCAAGATAAAACAACATTGGTCCTCCATTTACTTCCTACAAGGAAATGGTCAAGCAAAAGCATCAAATAAAACCATTCTCAAAATCTTAAATAGAATAGTTCATAATAATTGTAGAGATTGGCACTTATAGATAAATGTGGCTTTGTGGGCCTATAGAATGAGTATTCATACTCCTACTGGGCTACTCCTTTTGCCCTTACATATGGTGTTGAAGCAGTGTTACCTTTAGAGGTTGAGATTCCTTCTCTTAGAGTTTCCCTCAAAGGTCTAGTTACATATGAAGTCTACCATGCCATGAGACTTCAAGAGTTAGAACTTCAAGATGAGAAATGCCAAGCATCATTTGACGGTATGAAAGTCTATCAAAAGCACATGTCAAAAGCATTCAACAAAAAGGTTCACCCTAGAGAATTCTAGGTGGGAGATCTTGTCCTGCGTGAAAATCCTAAGAATCAATAGAATAGAGATCAAAAGGGTAAAGTTGAACCTAATTGGTTTGGACCTTACATTATTACAACAACTTTTGGGTCTGGTGCCTATTTACTATCTATGATAGAGGGAGAGCAGCTCCCTGATGCTATCAATGTCTTGCACCTGAAGAATTTCTATCCATGATGCTTGTTCTGTCTGGGGGCATCTTTGTACATATTTACTGATATTGAGAAAATACAAAAACATGATATATTTCAAAAATACAAAAAAAATGATATACTGTCAATATTCTAAAAATTGGAAAGTGTCCTAAAAAAATGATCGTCTTAGTCATAAGCACTTTGATGTATCTCCAAAAAAATTATATATTCCATAATAATAATAATAATAATCCAAGTGGATTAAAAACCTAGAAATGAGCACTACTTGAGGCCTTTGCACCCCTATTTCTTAGCACATGTCCTCGACACTTGGCCTTTCTCCATCATGCCTTGGTTTGCAATTGGTCTTTGTCTAGGGGGCATAACTATGTTAGCTTTGGTCTCTTGGTTGTGTTAGTTTTTAGGACACCTTGCAAATGGTGTTTTTCGACACCACCCCAATTGTATTTTTCAATACAACCCCTAACATCAAGTTTTTTTCAACACTTATCAATTTGGTGTTACCCAGTTTTGTCATGTGATTTTACCTACTTGCAAGCATTTGATCTTTATCCTCAGAACTCAATATCAGTTAACACGCTTAAATTTTTAAACATGACACTTAATGCTTGACCTATGTCATGATCTTTTCTTTGTGTGTTGACTGTTATTGATTTTTGTTGAGTGTCCTTGTCTGATAAGTCTCTCTAGGATGCATAGCTAGAGGACTTGGGGCATGGGGTATGTTTTCATTTGTTTTATACTTGTGGGTGTGGTCTTAAAACTCTAGAGTGCCTCTTGTTGTCCCCTTCAAACACTTAAGAGATTTGAGGCATCATCCTTGATTATTTTTGTACAACTATTCTTATGGTTATCTTGGCATCTATGCCTTGATCCGAACATGGTTTTGCTACATTAAATTGGGTAAGCTAACATCAAAGTCATCTTGACCTTTATGTCTTTGATGCTTATGTTAGAATCTTTTCACATTCCAATCTGATATAAATCACATTCATATCTCCATAGTTGCACTTGTGACTAGTGATGATTGTGTGATTTTCTTATGTCCGTTAATAATGACCCAATGATGAAAATAAGTTCTTTAACATTCTCTAATAAATGATGAACACAAAATCCTATGTTACAATTGCTCTATTGCAAGTACACCTTTGCATTTCCATGTAGTTTGCATTATTAGACTTCATGTTAGTTTGCATTTTTAGGCTGCATTATGAGTTTGAGAGGGTTTTCCTTTCATCTTTCTAGTGGACTTTTAATCAACTTTGGTTATGTTTTGATCTTCATTTCCTCATCTTCTTTCGTGATCTCAATCAAAATTTCTATCTTAAACAATTGATTGATTTTGGGGCATTCTATTTCTTACGAAATTTTTTCTTTTTTTCTTTGTATTTCTTTCCATATCTTCCAAATTTCTACCTTCCATTAGCTTTCACCCCACTTCTTTTCTTCTGATTCACCTTTGGGCATAATATTTCATGCTTGATGATCTTGGTTCTATGATTCCTATATCTTTCACCGTACATCAAGAACTTTATCTTTTGTTTGATTTGATCAAATTTATCAATTTGATGTTTCTCCTCTATTTCATTTCGATTTCAATCACGAGGGGGCAATACCTATCAACTTCAATCCTTGATTCAATTTTATCCTTGACTTTTTTAAGTCAAAATTTATTTGTATTTTATCCTGATGTGTTCTCGAATTGACCACACATCTAGGTTGTTTTGTGATCCCAAATCGATCTCACACTTCAATTTCTTTCTTTGATTACATATGTTCCCAAATCGATCACAAATTAGTGAAAGAGGGGCAAATGTATGCACCCTAAAATGGTCACCTAGACTATGGGCCCCCATTATTCAATTTATCAAATTTTCTGAATCAATGGTTTGCAATATTTTATTAAATCAATTCAAATAAATTTCTTTGATCAAATTTTAATTAATTTAATTATTTCAACATTTCCTAAGGTTTGACCATTTTATCCTAAGTCCTATTTACTTAAAAGAAAAACTCTCTTTTAATTAAATAATTAATCCATATTTAATTAATTAAGAGAAAAACCCCTCTTTTAATTTAATTAAATATTTCCTATTTAATTAAAAGAACTTGCTCTCTTTTAATTAAATAAAATCCCACTTGAAAAAGGAAATAAATTAAATAAAAATTAAATAAATTCTTTTTTCCTCTACACTTAAATGTACATATTTCTAAGTGGGATTCCATTTAATTTTCCTCTTCTTTTTTGATTGGTGGAATTTTGTCTCACATGGATCATTCTTTCTCCACCCTTGATTCAATTTTATTGCCTCTTAATCTTAATCATCCATTCTTCTTTATAAGGGAGAGCCCTATCCTCATTTTTGACATCCACAATTATGCTATTGTTATGTTGCAGGTTTGGAGAGCAATTTTTGGAAGAGTTTGAGCATTAAAGCTTTTTGTGGAGAACTTTTATCTTCTTGTCTTCTTCTCTCATGCATCTATGGCTTCCATCATCATAATCCATCCTTGCATTTTCATATTAGCTAGGATCCATATTTGCTTTCATATATTAATCTTGCATTGTTATTTCCTTTCATAGATTATATTTCCTTTCTTGCATTGCTTTGCATTGTCATCATTTAGATTAGTTTGCATCTTCATTTGCATTCATATTTTGATCTTTGAATCTCTCATTTTATGGTGTACTTGCATAGGCACAAACTAGGTCAAATTGAGTGCCTCCATTACAAACCCTTGCACTCCATGAATAAAGAGCTATGAGATGCCATTCGAGACCTTATTCCTAAGCAATCTTGGATATACTTACTCATAGAAGTTGCTCACATTTTAGGCATGCAACATGTTATATAAAGTCGTCAACTTGGTAGGGTTCATGATTTCAAGAAACAATCGACCACTCGACTCTATGGAGTTTCTTAATTTGAAGATCAAGTTAAAAAAACAAAAAAATTACCCATAAAAAAAGAAGAACCCAAAACTCCTAGCTAATATTATATGGATAATACTATTTCATTATGCTTGTATTATCAAGTTTTGAAAATACCATCAACATACACAAGGCACTGCTTTCTTTTAGCCAAGTTATAAACTGTCACAATCTAACAAGTAGTTTGTATTTTTATTTTTGCAATATAAAATTTTAATAAATGACTATGAAATAAAATCATTATTATCACACCATTTACACATCCCTATCTTTCTATATAAGTTTTTATTTTCATTTGCTACAACAACTTATTTTATGATTGCTTCAATTCTATCCTAAAATTTTAATAAATTATTATGAGATGAAGAGAATAATTATCATGTCATTTACACATCCCTATTTTCCTATATAAGTATGTAATATACGATTCACTAAAGTTAAACAATCGAATCATTAATTGAAATTCCATAATAAATTCAAGACATAAAAATAAGAGCTTACAATATTTGGATTTCATGCTTCAACAAAGTCCTTAAATTTCATTTGCATTGACATAATATTTAATATTGGCTTCCTAAAAGTGTCCTATACAAATGTAAATACTCAAGATTATTCTACTAAATATAATCAATTTGATTCTTGAATAAAATTTCCAATAGACACCAAATAAATGGAATTTCATCAAGTACGTAAAATGTTTTAGGTGCATGCTTTTACATTTTTTGCATGATCTCCATCCCCACATGCAATTTACTTTGATATTTCTCCCAACATTGTCCTCACAGAAGTACCTTGTTCAAACACGACAACTCAAAATCAATTAACTAGACACACTCAACTTGATTCTTGGCCCAAAATGTCTAAGAGATGTTGATTTTTGTTGTTGTCTTACAATAATTTTATTCTCTTTTCCTAGAATTAATAGAAATCATTTCATTTGGCATAGAATCCAATGAAACATACATGTAATTCTCCTATGTAAGCACTCCAAAAAGTTGCTTGGATGTAAGTTTTCTTTAAAATAATTTTTTAACTCATATATTTACACACCCTTAATTTATTGTATTAAATTTCTTATACTTTGGTAATATAACATTTTGGCTTGCTGATTGCAAATGCATAAGAATGAAAAAAGGACATAAACTTACAGTGTCTCTATTTCCTTTATCATGAGAACTTCTGCATACAAACTCCTTTGACATACAACCAAATCTTATATTTGAAAAAATAATAGGGAAAGTAAACTCTAAGAGGGGGGGCACACTAGATGTGTTGGTGTTTAGTTTCTCCCATGTTGATGCTTTGTCAATCTCTACTATACTAATTAATATAGGATTAGTGCATAGTTTAGTAGCTAAATTTGATCCTGTAAAATCCTCTTCAAATCATCCTCTGTCAAAGGATTTGATGTTTTGCATAGTGTTATCAGAAGCATCCTTGATCTTTATTGTTTCTTATTGACTAATTTGTTCCACTTGAAGGGGACTAACACTCAACATATGTACCTCAAGTACATTATGATCTTGTTGTTGCTCTTCTTCAGCTATTGCCTCTGCCTCTGTTTCCTTTTTGTTCCTCCCTCATGACCATCCTTGATAGATCCATCTTTTGTAACCTCAACTACCTCTTGGTCATCTTTGTCCTCACCTACCTCTTTAGGTGCTTGCTCAATAATTTTTTTTGTCTGCAACCCAGAGATAACTTTCCATATTTGGGTGCTCTATTTGACAACTTCTTCAATTTTATTGTGTAAAATTTTGAATGTTCTATATTTGGGAGAAAATTTCCCTGTGTATTTATTTATGGCCTTAGTCATAGATGAATTATCCAATTCAGGCATTACTCTGGCTAGAGTGGTCTCCCTTATATTCCTTTTAGTTGTTAAACTGCATTGCCACCTTTGCTCAACTCTGTCATATAGACTTTTGGGTAGAGAGTTGGTAAGCTCAATAAGGGTGGTCTTGAATGTGGCCATCATCTTATATACAAATTCTTCAACCTTATTTATTTATACTTTTCCAAGTTTTTCAAACTCAACATGTGTGAACCCAAAAAAATCTCCATTGTTCTTAATGTTATCACTCAAGTTGTCTAAATCAGAAGAGGGATTATGATTTAACACTTGGAATTGACTGTTGTCATATGACTCAGTCCTCTCTTCATTTGATTCATCTGGAGCTATGTACTTTCTCATCTTTGGTTCTTCTTGTTGACTTTGCTTTGTAGTAGCAATTGATCTTTTACCTTTGGGTTTGTCAACTTCTTGTGTTTTCTTTGCAGTAGCCCTTGCACTAGCCTTCGTGACAGCTACTACTAGCTTGTTTTGTGTTGGCTTCACAAGCTTCTTTGGTTTCTTTGTTATCAGCTTCTTGGCTTTTCTTTTCTTCTTCTCTACAAGCTTAGGTGCTTCATTGGATTCTTCTCCCTCAGAACCTTCTTCATGTTCCTCTTCCTCTTCTTCTTGGTCTTTTCCTTGACCTTGTGGGGCTTGAGCAGGTTGCTCATCTTCTTCATCCTCATCCTTGTCATCATCATCTTCTTCTTCTCCCCATTTACCAAATATCTCTTTAAGCTTTTTCACAATTTTGTTCTTCTTTCTCACCACAGAAGTTGTCTTCAAATCGATTGTGATTATGGATTTGGCTTCCTCGTAATTGCCAAATGAGGTTGCACCTTTGTCTACTTCCTTTGCAAGTAGTGTTTTGATGGTTGTTGATGCCTCATCAACATTGATTTCATAGGTCCATGACCTAAGCCATCTAACACTAGAAACAATTGCTTATACATAAGTAAAATCAACATCAACTAGAAAACAAACATCATCATAATATTTCTCTACTAGTGATACCGATATCCTTAGTCTTTGTTTCATAGACTTTTTAAAGTCTTCAAAGTAGCTTGTCATGATTGACTCAAAGTTGTCCCCAAGTTGCTCTATGAACTCTCCTATTTGAACTGCAATTGACCAGTTGGTCTTCCAAGCAACTTTACCAAATGAATAAAATGTGTTCTACACATAAAATAATATGCAAACTAGTAATGAACCAAATTTGCATTGTGCACTCTTTGTCTTTCTTATGGCTCCCAAGTTTTCTGATAACTACTGGAGTCATAACTCGACAAGGTCATAAGAGTGATCCTTCTTAACTATCTTGTAGCCCAAATCCATAGCCATACAAGACATATTGTTCAATTTGCTAGATTGAAATAACTTGTGAGCAATAATTCTCACTGCATATGCAATTAGGGGATCTGTAATTGTATCAATTGTCATCCCTCTTTTATTCTAGACAGCCCCTATATTTTTCTCAATAATCTCCTTCACATCACTTTACATGGTCTTAGGTCTATCTAGGGTAAGATTCCATGTTACTCATTAGATGATCCTCTTAGTGATCATGGTAAACCCATTTTCTAACCATATAGAGTGATCATGTATTATGTTCAACACTATCTAAATTTGTTCTATTTTGAATACATTTGGAAAATCTAAGGGATGGGTTAACCATTTTCTCTCAACAATTTTGTTTTCTTCCTTCAACACTCTATCAACACATAGTTTACTATACAAATCTCTTATTTCCATGTTTCCAATACTTCCAACCTTAAAAGAGTAGCAACATTTTACATCTTATATCATCAAAATCTTTTGCGATATCATAGACAATGCACCAATTGGATCTCCCTTGTATGCAATCTCAGGAATAGCTTGAAAGGGTGGTTGTGTAACTTCTTTGCTAATTAATTGAACATTTAAAACCTCTTTACCTTCCTTCCTAATAGTAGTAGAAGAGTTAGAAGCCATAATAGATAACTAGGGTTTGCAATAATTCAGACAACATAACTTGACACATGATAAATTCCTTATGAATATGATGATTGGTGATGAGTAGCAACTGAATTTAGTTCACACATGCTTGAATCCTTCAACTCAGTTCCCTTTGTGCTCTTAGTGCTCTCTTTGATCTTGAATGAATGCAAATGAGTCAAAAATTGACCATATAACCCTTTAAAACTTGGCAATCAATGCTTAGTACTTACACAACTATAAGCTCGACTATCATAGAAATTTTAGCTCACTCGCCTTACACATGATTTCTTCTACACTTGGAAACCACAACAAGCTCACCCAATACTATCACCTTTAATAGCTCAACATCAACTAAAATTTCATTTTCACTCAGCAACCACATGAAAATTAACAAAACTTATAGATTTCATCTAGGTTCTAACCAATATATTGCATCTTATTTCATTCATATATAATCTTTTTAGAACTTAGATTCTTGGAACTAATGTAAAATATATCATTGAAATATCAGTCCCACATACCTTTTGATTGCCTAGTTGGGGGTGATGTGATCACCTGATCCATTGGATGCAGTGACCTCATCTGAACTTGTTGTGTTGCAATCTTACTTTTTCTTCCATGTCTTATTTATCTACATTTTGACATTCTCAACATCAATCTTCCCTTTGCCTTTGTTGAATTTACTGCTAGGTGCTTTTGACCTTGTTGGACAATTCCTACTAATGTGACTAGTCTTCAAATAGCTAAAACATGTAGTTTGACTCAACCATCTACTATAGTCACTTCTGAAATGTGTTCTAATGCATTTCTCAGCAACATATCCATACTCTTGACAATAGTGACAACTATACCTTGTATTGTAATCCCAATTGCAAGATCTGTCAGTATGGTTTACCTTAGCTTGCTTGTTTGATGACTAGTTAGGCTTGGATCTGTACTCATATGCTCTATGTCCATACTTCTTACAGTTGTGGTAGTTACCCATGAATTTCTTCTTAGGATCTTGATTTTCATTGTTGCTCCTACAAAAATTTGTTGTATGACCTATCTTTCCACAATTATGACAAGTAGGTTTGTAGGTCTTACCTTTGTTGTTTCTTTGTTCACCACTTTTAGGCGATTCTCCTTCTTTAATGCTGGTGTATCCCAATCTAGTAGTATCATCATTAGATCTAGGAGATCTCATCAGTTTCTCAAAATAATTGATGGTTTCACTAGATTTATTAAAACTTTTAGCAAATTATTTTTCTCTTTTCAGATCATTCCTTAGTTGTTCATTTAGTAATTTCAGGGTTGTGATCTCAATATCCTTTCCATTCAATTCATGATTGGTATTGATCATTTGATTCATTATTTCCAGTTGCATGTGAGTAATCCTATTTACCTCTAATGTCTTCTCTTCTAGTCTATTGGTCAGCATACTTTTGTAAATTTGATGAACAATGTGTCTTGTATGGCTATGGATTTGGGCTACAAGATAGTCAAGAAGGATCACTCTTATGCCCTTGTTGAGTTATAACTCCAATAGTTATCAGAAAATTTGGGAGCCATAAGAAAGACAAAGAGTGCACAATGTGAATTTGGTTCATTACTGGTTTGCATATTGTTTTATGTGTAGAACACATTTCCTTCATTTGGTAAAGTTGCTTGGAAGACCAACAGGTCAATTATAGTTCAAATAAGAGAGTTTGTAAAGCAACTTGGGGACAACTTTGAGTCAGTCATGACAAGCTACTTTGAAGACTTTAAAAAGTCTATGAAACAAAGACTGAGGATACTAGTGTCACTAATAGAGAAATATTATGATGATGTTTGTTTTTCTAGTTGATGTTGATTTTATGTATGTACAAGTAGTTGTTCCTAGGGTTAGATGGCTTAGGCCATTGCCCTATGAAATCAATGTGGATGAGACACCAACATCCATCGCAACACTACTTGTACAGGAAGTAGACAAAGGTGCAATCTCATTTGGAAATTATGAGGAAGCTGAATCCAAAATCACAATAGATTTGAAGATAGCTTATGTGGTGAGAAAGAAGAACAAAATTGTGAAGAAGCTTAAAAAGAGATCTGGTGAAGGGGGAGAAGGAGAAGAAGAAGAAGATTATGATGATGATGATGAGGATGAAGAAGATGAGCAAGATGCTCAAGCCTCGCTTCCACTAACACATGATCAAGGAGAAGACCAAGAAGAAGAGGAAGTGGAACATAAAGAAGGTGCCAAGGGAGAAGAAGCCAGTGAAACACTTAAGCCTATAGAGAAGAAGAAGAAAAAAGGCCAAGGAGCCAAAAAAAAAGAAATCAAAGAAGGTTGTGAAGCCAATGCAACAAAAGCCAACAATACAAGTCACCAGGGTTAGCAGAAGGGCTACTGCAAAGAAAACACATTAAGTTGACAAATCCAAAGGTAAAAGATCAACTGCTATTGTAGAGAAAAGTCAACAAGAACAACCAAAGAGGAGAAAGTATATAGCTCTAGATGAATCAGATGAGGAGAGGACCAAGTCAAATGACAACAGTCAATTCCAAGTGGTAAGTCATAGTCCCTCTTTTGATTTAGACAACATGTGTGATAACATTAAGAACAATGCAAAGTTGTCTGGGTTCACACATGTTGAGTTTAACAAACTTGGAAAATTCACTTGACTTTCCATCAACAAATAATTTAGTTGTGTCTTCCTCTTGGTAATGTGTGTTATTCTCCTCAATAGATATCTCTTTTCTTCTCTTTAATGAGTGCTTCAACTCATTTCTTCCTTCATTCAGCTGATGTAGGGCAAGTTGGATTTTAATCTTCTGATTCACAATAACTTTCTGTAGACACCTAAAATTGTCCAAATCACGTTTCCTGACCAATTAGATAAATATTTATTATTTATTTAATTACCTTATCATTTAATTAAATAAATTTACATTTATTTAATTATATTCCCCTTTCCTTGATTTAAATAAATTAAGGTTATTTAAATCCTAACCCATTCCCCTTGCATCTAACCCCTTTCACTTTAATTAAGTATGTCATTTACTTAATTAATTCCCTCCTAATCCCACTAAGAATTAAATATTGCATTTAATCCTATTTGAGCACATGGCTCCTACCTTTAACCCTCACCTAACCGCACTATCCTACCTAACCCATCATGCTAAACCTACCCACTTCCCTAATCATGCTTGCTTTGCATAATCATCCTAGCTAATCTCCTCTTAATCCTAAGTGTGTTCTCACACATGTGTGAGGAATCCTCACACATGTGTGAGAGATGTTCACACTTTCCTTATCCCTCATATCTTGCATGCCTCTTACAACCTTGTCCCCCTTCACATGTGAACCAAGGTGTCTCACACATGTGTGAGAAACCTTGAGCCTCCAACCCTCTTACACATGTCATTGACCCATCACTTTCAAAGTTGTTTCACACATGTGTGAGAAGCCATGCTTCTCACACCTCATTGATCATGTCACCATTAGAGGTTGCTCACACATGTGTGAGCATATTGCCCCCTTTGAATGGTCAAAACCCTAATCCATGTGGAGTCTACTTGTCCTCCACCTAATTGACACCTCATTGATCCTAAAAGATCTTAGCCCTCCATCTTGCATTCAATCTTAGCCATCCATTTTCCTATAAAAGGAGAGCCCTCTCCTCATTTTCATGAAGCACTATCTACCTTATTGTTATGCTGCTGGACTTGTGAGCAACCACATCCCACGAGCAAGGAAATCATCTACACTTGATGGTTTCATGAGGTTTGCATAGTGTTATTTTGTTGTTTATTTTACATTTTTTTTCTTTCATATTTTGAGGTTTTGCATGATAATGTAGGAATGTGCATTAGTTACTTAGTGTTATTCCTTAGTTACATTTTTATACAACACATTTTTGGCACGCTCGGTGAGACCCACTTCACGGGTTCAAACTAACGATCTAATGTGTTTTTGAGTGTTTTGTGAGTTTTTAAGTTTGTAGATTGAAAGCTTGCATTCGGGGATCAAGTTTCATGAAGAGCATCCAATCAAGCCATAAAGCCCATCATTGCATTTGGAGGACCTAAGGGAAGTTTTTTGACATAAAACACTTTATATTTTGCCTATTGCTTTGTTTTCAAGTTTTAGGGCACATATGCATTGGATATCCTCTTCGTTATTAAGAAAATTTAAAAAGCAAAAAAAAACTCCCTTTTTGTTAATATATAAATTGCTTGAAAAAAAAAGAAAAAGTGGGAGTCATTTTATTTTATTGTATTTGGACATTTTTGTTTTTCAAAAATCATTTAAAATCGTTTGTGTTTATTTAAAATTTAAAAAATATATATATAGGGGTTTAGTTTAATTCAAAAATCTAAAATCGAAAAAAAAAAAAAATTCATTTTTTTTTGGTTTTTTTAGCAGGCTAGCAGCGCCCGCGAGCGCCGCCCCCGCGGTCGCTCCCCGACGGCTCCCCCGGCGCCGCCGCCCGTCTACCGACGGCCCTCGCTCCCCACTCTGCAACTCCCGCGGCCGCTATGCGTCTCTCGAGCGGCTCCTCCCCCACTCCCCCCTGCAATTACCACTGCGGTCGAGCCGCCTCCCTTACTCGGAGCTCCCTCTTCTCCTCAGCGGCACCCCTCTATCTACCCACTGCCCGACGTCCACCGCCTCGCTGCTGAAATCGATAGCCGCTCATCTCCCCCGCGCGACGCCTGCAACTCCCGCCTACCTCTCCACCGCCTCTGTTGCGGCCTCTCTCTGCCTCCCACCGCCGAAACAACCCCTGCCGCCGTTGTTCCCATTCAAACACCGCAACTCTAATTTCACCAGTGTCACCACTCATCCTTCAACGACCCTCTCCTCTTCCACCTTCCCCGTTGTCGCGCCCACTAAAACCCCGATGCCGCTGTGATCTCCACCACTACCGCCTGCTACGTCGAAACCCACAGCCAACACATACCTCGCCTCTGCTCGGCTCCCCTGCGGCCATTCCCTACAAACCCTCTGCCTGGTAGCTACTCTGCTCGACCGAGCATCTCGTCCTGCTAACCAATTTTTAAATTTTTTTTAAAATTTTTTTTTTTCATTTTAAAACGCAAAAGAACCCAAAAAAACAAAAAACAAAAAAAACATTTTATTGTCTTTTCCTTTATAGTTTTAAAAATAATATTTATCTTTTCTAGTACACAATCCAGATTTCTTTTTTTTTTTTTTTTTTTTTAAACGTTCAAAAACAAAAAAATTTTGCTTGACTTTCTCTTAACCGTCAAATTTTTGCTCGCAGGTCGCTAGTGTCAGCGCTGCATCAGCATTTCATGCTTTTCTAAGCCATAAGGAGCAACCTTTGGTTTTTTGCGTATAACTTGAACATACGAGCTTTGTTTTTGAAAAACAAAATATCGCCGAAAAGCTGATTCTAAGCCCGTCACATTGATATTGGTTTCATGAGATTTTGATGTTGTTTAGATCTCTCTTTTTTTGTCAAAGTCAAAACTTTGTGCTAACCTCTTTCATCGCAGGGTTGTTTCACGTTTTTCCCACATTTTTTTGATGCACTAACTTATGTTTTTGCAGGGATATCTTATCACTAATCATATTTCTTGCAGATTTTGTCTTAATTTTATTTTGGGAATGAACTTGTATGCTTAAACACTCGTCTTTGAATGCATGGTTAAACGCTCAAACAATCAAATTTAATCTTGAATGCTTTAAGGGAATGGACATGTATGCTTAGGCTAGCAAACATTTAGAATTGGTGCTTAAAACGAACTCACACAATCTTGAATGCCCTAAGGGAAATTAATTTCATTTTCAACAATTTTGCTTATGAACATGCTCGATTTACTTTCTTGTTGATGAATTCGCATTTCATTTACGTTGACGACAATTTCAAGTTGGAAAGAACATTGTATGTTATAAACACATGTATCTTCAAGTAGATTACAAAACCTAAAGTTTCATTGGGAAAGAACACGTGTCTTTTTGAACCCCAAGGCCACTTACGTATTCTCTCCCCTCGCACCTTCGGGTGATCTTGGGTGCACAAGAAATAAGTGGTCTTGTTTTTCTTTTTTAGGAGGTCTGCTTGGGGATTTCATCACCCCTTGGGACGACCTCAACTCGAGTGTTCTGGCAGAGTATAAAAACCAGGAGGTGAATCGAAAGACACCTCTCTTGGAAGCAAAATATTGTCACTCTTGGCTAAGCCCCAAAGAACTTTATACCTTTGGGAAGTGAAGGAGGAGATTTGGGTTACCGTCTCCCCCCGGCCATGTGGCAGTATTTTCTTTCATCTATAGATTTTGGCCTCACGTACCTTGCGTATATTGAGGACGTCCTCTAGTTGATCCTTGTACATCCTAGTCAAAACCTTATAGGTTTGTTGGTGTGTTTGATGTTCTTGTGTGTTTGAAACACCATCTAAACTTGCCTTGTACATATTTTCTTGTTTGCTTTTGCATCTTAAAACCTAAACATCCAAAACATTGTAAAACATAAAATCCAAAAAAATCATAAAACTTCAAAAATCCAAAAAAAAAATCAAAAACAAATTTCAAAAACAACAAAAACAAGTCTTGGTTTAAGATCTCTTAGTCAAGTTGTCCACATCACTTCCACGTCATATCTTCTTTCCATCCAAGTCATCACACTCATACATCTCTTGTCTTCATCATTCACAACATTCCTTGACGTCTTAATCATCTCCATTTGTCCAAATCATTTCCTCATCATTCAATCTAATTCCATAATCTTCATCCTAGTCATGCTTCATCATTTCCCCAACTTGTAGACTTCCATCTTCAAGATCTTTCCTCAAAGATGCAAAGCTTTCCTTTCTAGAGAACAACGCTTTGATATCAATTGTTCGAAATACAAGAGGGAAAGTAAACTCTTAGAAGGGGGAGTGGGGGTGGTGAATCAGTCCTTAAAAACTTTAACCCTTAAAACATTCACCAAACATCCATCTCACAATTTGCATGTAAACTAAAATACCAAACTAAGCATGTTCATCCATAGCATGAAATCAAATAAACATTTGACACATATATGACACAAGATATTTGGTTACCCAGAAACCCTCCAATGAGAAGGTAAAATTGGGGTGGGGATGACACCCACAAATCTTCATTACTGCAGTTGTAAATATATCCAATGAAGGTTACAACGCTTGATCGTAAACTATGATCTACCCTGTTAAAGATCTTCCCTGTTAAAGGCTTACAAAGATTGTTAGATCTTACCCTATTAAAGGATTTCAACACCCTATTAGAAGTGTGCTTGGTTAAAGGACTTCAACTTATAATGAAGTAAGCACTCGATTAAGAGATTTACACAAAAGTCTGCTAGAAATTGAAACCTATTAAGGCTACTCTGTTAAGAGATTTTATTGACTCACCTATTAGAATATCTCAACCTCGATCCTTCGGTTAGCACTTCTTTGCTAGATTAAAGATCACCTCTTTCCTGATGCATACTTGATCCTCTCTAATCAAATGTATCACTTCTATCCTCTATGCTTTCCTCTCTTCTCTCTAACTGATTTTGCAATGTATATCTCAATTCACAACTCCTTAGTCACCATGAATGCTCTATCTACTCATGAAAACTTCTATCTTTGCTCATGCATTGTTTTAGGGTTTGTTATCTTTAATAAGACCTAGGTGACTTAGGGTTAGGTGAGAATCAATGATTGTGATTCACCCATTTTGCCACTTAGAAAATCCCTCAATCTGATTGGTTGCATGTATTACATAGGGATTCTCAATATGTCTTCCAAAATATCTTCCAAAGTCACAAAAAAATCCTTAAGTCAGCCCAAAAATAGTTTACAGAGAAGTTTGTGCGATTACAAACAACTATGTCCAAAATTGTTTACTTGGCACTTAAAGCCTCTAATGCTTGGCATCCACTATATCTTCAATGTTGTAACTCAACCTCTGAATGACTTAGCATCCATTGTTCACTCGGCATAAATTGACTTGCTCGACACTAGAGTGACTTGACACTAACTGTCTACTTGGCACATACTAGTGTTTGACACTTACTATATATTTCACTTGAGATGCACTTTATGGATATGACTAAGTGTGTAGTCACTCATATGTTAAAACTAATCAGAGAGTAATACTTATGTCACCCCAATTATCCTGCATGAAAACAATAACAATGTAACAAAATAGATAGAGAATGCAACTGAGGTGCATATAGCTTACCCTCAACCTATTTTAGTGCTTTGTCTATATAAGCTAAACTTTTGAAACTTTGCAAAGAAAAGTTATTTATAAAAGTTTCCTATACAAAGACAAAGGCAACACACAGAACCACACAACAAATTAAACAAAACAACAAGGACATGAAAAATAAACAAAAATTAAATCATGCTCAATACACAAACATCGAGTTTGAACCTATAATGGTCTCCACAATAGAGTATATAAAGCCCAAGGACATCCACAAATATACTCTTTCTATGTATACTACCAAGAAGCTTATGCCTTTATTAAAAATAAGTACCCACACTACAAAATTCCCATAATGGAAATACTCTAACAATAACATGTTACAATTGACAAATAATTAAACTGTTGAACCATGCAAAACAAGAAGTACATAATCTATTGTTAGAATATATAGTCCATTGACATATCTGAGGGGGGAGAGGGGGTGGTGAGGGCTGAATCAGTTATCCAACCAATATCACAATTAACAATCTTAAACAATATTAACCATATGAGTAATGTAAATTGAAACCACAACAAGATACTCATACATAATAACACCATATACGTTAACTAAGGAAATCCTTGATTAGAGGGAAAACCCCAGTGGGGAAGGTACCCACAAGATGATGTACTAATATAAATATTTCTTGTTAGAGGATAGACCTTGTTAGGAGTCTATTACAACATTCAGTACATATGAGTCCCCGTTAGGAGACTTTGAATCCCTGTTAGGAGATTCTAACCTTGTTAGGAGTTGTGCCAACCCTGTTAGGAGTTATGGAAGACAGTTAGACCCACTGCCCAAACAACTTCAAGGGCAAGACCAATGAACCCATTGTCCAAATGATCTTTGTATTATTCCTTATAGAATAATAGAACTAAAATGTACTTCCTTCCTCTGTCTTTGTCTTGTCAACCAGACTTCTGCTTCTTTAGATCTTGTAACCAGATCTTGAATCTCGCATTTAATAACCCCTTGGATCGCTTACACGCATTCAATAAACACTTTGCTTCTTTTCATACTTTGTACTTGAATAATGATCACAATACTCTTTTTCCCATTACAATCAAGGAAAACATTTTTCCTTTATACCATATCTTCATAATAATTCCTTTATTCAGCCTTGAGGCTCTCCCAATTAATAACAATAAGATAATTAATTTAATTACAATTACAATAGCACTGTCAGCTCACAATCTATACAAAACTTCACAGGTGTGATACTAAGGCTTGCGCACTTGCTGACATCATCATCTATTTGTCCTCGATCACTGTCTGACTGCGCATCACTTCATTACATCTGGGATGTAAGATAGACAACAATCATCAGGAATTGCTTTCCTAATACTGTCTCTAAACTGCTCTTCATAAATCAAGTACAACTTTTTTACACCATCGACTTAGACTCTACACACTTAACCACATCATCAAGACACTTTGCTATACATGTCCATAATTGTACATGACCAGACAATCAAACCATTGTCTAAACCATCAAGATCTTTGTCTACTATTGTGTTAGTCTTTACAGAAATAATGCTATGTTGACATCAATGACTAACACAATCATGAATTGAACATATCAATACCCTCCAATGCTCTGGATACTCACCCAATGTAGTATCATCAACATTCATGCTAACAATCTCCCCCTTTGGAATTGATGGCAACATAGATGAAAAATATCTAAGTTCCAAGAATACTAAGTAGACATTCTCCCCATGCTTTAGGGAGTGTTTTTCATGCATGTTCTCTCCCCCATTGACATCAATGTTAAAGTCATTAAATTCCATGTACCAATTGTTAATTAGCTGCTCCAAGTCATCAACCAACTTGAGTGTCCAAAGACAGTGTTCAATACCAAATACCAAATACCAAGAGTCCTCAATGACTCAGTACATACCAGATACTCCCCCATACAAGAAGCATCACCATTCTGTCTAGTCAAATAATAGTGCTTCATACCACTAGACTGATGCACTCTCTGCATCAACTACACAAAAGTAGGTAGGGGCATAACCCCAAGAATACCTCTCAAATACTCAAATGTATCTTTAGGCAGAGTCTTCATAAAGATATCTGCAATTTGATCCTTAGTACTTACATACTCCAATGTGATCTCCTTTTTTGCTACTTTCTCTCTTAGCACATGATACTTAATAGATATATGCTTTGTCTTTGAATGCAATACATGATTCTCATACATACTCATTGTACTTGTGTTGTCACAGTAAATGATAATAGGTTCTTTAATCTCAATTCTGATATCCTTTAGCATCTGCTTCATCCACATAATCTGATTACAATTATTTGTTGCTGCAACATACTCAGCCTCAATAGTGCTCTATGAAATACAATCTTGCTTCTTACTTAACCAAGAAACCAATCTTCCTCCAAGAAATAATGCTCCACCACTAGTGCTCTTTATATAATCCATATTGTCTGCCTAATCAACACCAGTATATGTGCACAAAGTGAAATCACTTTATCTATCATACCAAATTCCACAATTAGATGCCCCTTTCAAATATCTTAATATTCTCTTTACTGCTACAAAATGATATTCCTTAGGATCAACTTGAAATATAGCTACAATCCCAACTATATTTGCTATATCTCGTTTGGTGTGATTCAGATACTGCAAACCTCCAATCATTGATCTATAGTTCTTCTGCTCTACTACAGGTGTCTCATCTTTGTTGGATAACTTGTGACTAGTTATCATAGGTGTGCCAATAGGTTTACAACTTTCCAAACCAAACCTTTTCAACAAACCCTTTAGATACTTCACTTATGAAATGAATATACTGTTACTCAAATTTTGCATGTGTAAAATTTAAGTACGAAGACAAGGAAAATACATGAATGCTATGCATTTCACAAAAGAATGTCCTTGCAATATTCATTTCTCGAATATACAATTGATATGTACAATTTTCATTTTTACAGAGTATGAAATGAATATGAAAATGTTGGAAATGAAATATCTCACACAAACTATGAGTCTAACTACTATCTTTCATACATATTGAGAATAAGAAAAATACAACACAGGAAGATAGAGTTAGACATAACCAGTCATTGCTTTTCAGAATTTGACTAGTTATGTGATCTTCGATGCTGCTCCTCGTCCTGACTTCAATCTGGTAAGCTCTTGGTTCTTTGTTCACCTACATGGAAAAAGTGGGGTTAGATCTTTTAAGATCTAAGTAATGACTGATTATCTGCAACTATGTACCCACACATATGATATTTTTCCTATTCTGAATACATATAAAAAATAGAACTCTAAGTGTTCAGATGCAAATCACAAAAAGGTAGTTTGTGAGTGTCACGAGCCTGTGCTCAAACTTCATATTTCAAATATTCTGTTGAGAGAGAGAAAAAAAAAGAAAGTGTTGTATTGTATGAAGCAATAAGAAGTATGAAGGAGATAAAAGCTAAAAGGTCTTGTGCAAGTCAATTCCGTAAAACAAAGCAAGCAGGCATTATGTTAAATGATGACATTGAAAGAAGATACTATACTGCTACAGGTGAACATTTAGATAAAAAGACCATAGAAAATATTTTCTCAAACTTGAAATAGCAAATAAAGGAAAGATTTGCAAAGAGCATTAAAACAGAGATTCTGAAGTTGTGTCAAAGAATGTTTCAACTCCATCTCAATAGCACAAGCTAAGTTCAGAGCTCGATTACCAAATTAGATTAAAGAGGAAATTGCTCAAGGAAGGATTGGGAAATAGTCAATGCTTATGAGATTACATATAGGCAGACTTGGGTCAAGAAAGAAGAAGGATACAGCTAAAGGAAAAACCAACTCGCATAGTACAAGAAAAACTTAACAATTCAGGGCCCATTTTACATGATACTCTTAGTTACAGCTCAAATGCAACCTAATATATTTTTGATGCTGGGAAACCCATTGAAAAAACACAATCACCAGTAGTAGATGCAGGAAAAATAAGCACTATCATCAATCAGAAAAACAAATCAATGAGACTGAGTTTCGACTTATAAAAAGCCTAGTTCATTGTTATGACTCAGCAAATGAAACAATAGATATTGCAATTGCATGTCCACACGATGATTGTAATATATTTTATAAGGAGGTGAACCTGCTTGCAAGGCAACATTTAAAGTAACAGTTTAGGCACCTATTGACCGTATAGTTTTGTCCAATATGCCATCCATTGAAGAAAATATTGATGGAGCTTTTAAGACAGTGTCATTTGAAGAATCACCTCTTATGTCAACATAATTAGTGGCAATTGTTGTGGCACATGAGTTAGATCACCAGTGGTTTGAGAATCTAATTACAATGGAGTAGTGGAATCACCTATGGCTGAACGAAGGCTTTGCAACCTAGGTTAGTTATTTGACAGTAGATTACTTATTTTCAGAATGAAAAAAGTAAGCTAAAAAATGTGGCTCAAACTTTTCAATTCAAAAAAGGAAAAAGTGTATCAAGAAATTTGGGAAGTCATTAGCACTAGGTTTTATAGATGTGCAGAAAATGCATTTTCTTCTAGCAACCACTTATGAGTCTGCTCGACTTTTACTTACTGGGCCGTTACTATAGTGATGCTCACTAAATCATGATATTAAATCGACTAAAGAAATCACTATACCAGCTAGAGCTATTTTAGTTGTCCCAATACAACTTGTACAAATGGATGCCGGATATGGAACTCATGCAGCTATGGAAGAGAACAAAAGCCCGTCAAAAAAAACAACAAAGCATCTTTAGAAACTTTGAAAGATGAACTTCAAAAAAATACCCAAAAATAAAATTCATTGCAGACTTAATTGTGTATTCCTAGGTTATGTATAAACCAGGTGGGTCAAATATTGTGGATTTGATTGTGAGACTTGAGGAACCCATCACTTACAACAAGATAAAGGCTGCTATCAAGGAGAAATTTGAAGGAATATTGAAAGGAATCCTTGGTTACATAGAAGATAATATTGTATCTACAAATTTTAGTGGAGACAGCCAATCAAGCATAGTTGGAAAGCAAGAAACCCTACAATCGCAAACAGTAAACATGGAGAATTTTTAACAAAAAAATTGACAAGGAAGCTTCCAGTATTTAGGTAACCTAATAATAATGTAAAACTTCATTCAACAAAGAGAAAAGCCCAGAAACAACATACCTTCTAGCCAATGCATTCACAGTGGCTTCACAGAGGCAACATAAACCATCAAATTCCTCTCATAGCGGTGCAAACCAGCAAATTTCCTTCACAATGGTGGCAAAAAACCAGAGAAACCCTTTAGATCAGCAACTAGGGTTTTGGCATTTGATTTTTTTCCCCTTCTTTCATGAAGTGCTATTCAAATGGCAATGCCTTATGCTTTTGTTTTTTATTTGCCCCTCAATCATTTTGAAGTTTCATATCGGGTCCACCCATATGAGTTTGTCAAAGTATTTTATATTTGTTAGCATAGTTTTAGTATGTTAATGAATATGTTTTATTTTTTCTTGTATTTATTTAAATTTGTAATTATTATTATTTAGTTGATGTTTTTATAAATCAACTAAATAATAATAATTTTTGATACAAAAAATAGTGATTAAGAGGGAAAGTTGGATTTTAAATCCAAATTAAATCTATTTTTGTGAATATGATTTTCAAGGGGGCGGGGGGGAGGGGGGGGGGGGGGGGTCAAATCAATTTGAAAACATATGGAGGGCATATAGAGTTGTGGGTCAGATTTAACTTTACCACGTCAGTTTGGAGGTCTTTATTACATGTTAGAGTTTTTTTTTTGGGTAGTTTTGAGTGAGTCATTGACTTAATTATGACATAGTGGAGCTTTTTGAGAGATAGGACTTTATTTTCATGAGTTGTTGAGTCCTCATCTCTAGGCTTTCTTTTTGCATTCAACCCAAGTGTGGGGTTTGTATTTAGGGGGTTTTGGAACTCATTTTTTAGGAGTTTTGATTTTATGCATAGAGGTTTTGTGACTACTTCTTTGAATCCTGGACTGCATTTACAAAATTTGTAATTCATTTTTGGAGATACAATACAAGTGACAACAAGTGTGATTATGCTATTTTGTGTTAACTGCTAAGCCTTCTTTCTTCCTACATTTTTGTGTGTGTATCTGAGTGATTTGATAGAATAACTTGTGAAATTTCATTATTCCTTGTCATTCTGTCTCATTCTAGCACCTAATTGTAGGAGAGCAAGTTTATTTGTAGGTTATAATTTGTGTCTTTAAAAGTGAAATTGGTTAAAGAGAGGTGTCTATGTTCCTCCTTTTACTAATTCATTCTTAAGACCTTATTATAAATTATTTATGCAAATCTTTACAGGAAGATGTATTTTTCTTGCACTTCAAATAGTTGTGTAATCCTCTCCATCAAGTGTATCTGAATTTCCACCATCACTTTTGGTGTATCACCTTTTTCTTAATTTAGGCTATAGGTTTTAGGTTTACTTTCAGCAATTTCTCTCCTTTTCCCTGCAAGTTTAAATTAAGTTCATAGAGATTTCATTGAAATATTGAATAGGAGCCGGCCTAGAACCTGGAGGTTTCACTTTATTTGCATGTTCCACATAGTGAAGTGATTCCCATGTTAAGTCAGGATTGCTGAACTCATTCAGTTCAATAATGGGTGCAAATTTTGATACTTGACATATACCACCATTATTTTGCATTATCTAAAAACCTAGGAAAAACTTCATTTCTCCTTTCATGATCATTTCAAATTCATTCTTCACTCGACAAATTTATCACTAGCTTCATCATTGCCTCCAAAAATGATGTCATCAACAAATATTACAATGATCAACAAACCATCTTCAATTTCTTTCAGATACAAGTTACTATCTACCATACCTTTAGCAAATCCAAGCTTTGCCAAGTAACTGTCCAACCTTGCATACCAGGTTCTTGGTGCTTACTTCAAACCATAAATAGCTTTCTTTAATCTGCATACCATGTCTTTGTCTTTTGATAAAGGAAAACCTTCTGGCTGCTCAACATAAACATCTTCTTCTAGTTCTCCATTCAGAAAGGTAGATTTAACATCCATTTGATAAACCTTGAGTTTCTTTTTTATGGCATAAGCCAAGAACATCCTTACAACTTCTATTCTTGTTATAGGTGCATATGCTTCCTCATTATCAATGCCTTCTTGTTGTGAATAACCTTTATAAACAAGTCTGGCCTTGTTTCTCACAATTTCTCCTTGCTCATTCATCTTATTCCTAAAAACCCATTTTGTTTCTATCACATTCTTGCCTTTTGATCTAAGAACTAACTCCCATGTATCATTCTTTATTATCTAATCCAATTCTTCCTTCATTTCTTGGATCCAATGATTATCTTTGACTACTTCATCTATGCACTTGGGTTCAACTTGAGATATCAAATATATCTCCTCATTTACTTTGTTCCTTTTCATAACGCCTCTATCTTTACTTCCAATTACCTAATTGGAAGGGTGATTCCTTGTCAGATTTTTGTTAGGGGTAGGAGTTGACATCTCAACTCTTATCTCTTCTCTAGGTTCATAACTTTGTTCTCCTCTATGCTCAAAAGTTAGCACATCATTTTGCAAGTCATTACTAGTCTTAAACAAAACTTCAACATTTTGTCTAACAATTCTAGAGCTATTCTCTTCTTCATTTGAATTATAATCTACCATCTTTTCTTTGGTTCCAAACTTCTCATCAATTCTTACATCTGCGCATTCAACTATTGTCTTAGTTCTATAGTTAAAGCATCTATAAGCCTTACTTTTCAATGAATAGCGAAGAAACATACCTTCATTGCTTCTTGGATCAAACTTAATGCCATCAGCTCTCTTAATATAACATTTTCTCCCAGATATCCTAAAATATTTGACTAATGGTGAATGTCCAAACCATAGTTCATAAGTTGTCTTATTCATACCTTTTCTGATATGTACTCTGTTTAGAGTATATACTGATGTATTAACTGCTTCTCTCTAGAATGTCTTAGAAATGTCATTCACAAATAACATCGCTCTAGCTACTTCTGCTATAGACTTATTTATTCTCCCAGTTTGCTCAGGTGTTCTAGGTGTAGATAACTGTCTTTTGATTCCATTTTCTTCACAAAATATGTTAAATTCTCTAGAGGTGAATTCTCCTCTTATATTAGATCCCAAACACTTAATATTAACACCAAATTAATTCTCAACTCTATTTTAAAATAGCTTAAACTTATCAAAAGCTTCAATTTTCTCTTTAAGAAATGCTACCCACATCATTCTAGTGAAATCATCAACAGAAATCATAAAATACCTTTCACCATAGAATCCTCTTTTTCTAGAAGGACCACTTAGATCTGTGTGAACGATCTCCAACTTCTCTGTGGTAGTGAACTTTTTGCTAGGGAATGGTACTTTGTCCTGCTTAGCCAAAATATATTCCTTACACAAAACATTAGTAGGCTTAACAATCTTAGGCAAGTATCTGACTATAAAAGTGCTAATGACCTTCACATTATTATCAAAGTTTATGCGACATAATCTTCTATGCTACAACCAACTGTTATCCACTTTAGCTACCAAACATGTCATCTTAGTAGGATTCAACTAAAATACATTACCTTTGGATCTAGTGCCAGTTCCAATCATCATACCATCTCTATCTTTGATAGTGTAGGTCTTCTTAATGAACTACAATAAATAGCCCTTGTCCACCAACTGTCCAACACTCAACACATTATGCTTCAACCCATCAACAAAATAGACATCATCAGTGTTAGTTTTATCATCAAGAGTAATGGATCTAATTCCTGTTATATAACAAGTTGCATTTTTACCAACTCTAACAATACCTCCATCATAATTTTTGAACTTAACAAATTTATTCATATCACCAGTCATGTGATGTGAACAACCATTGTCAATTATCCAATTAGACTTCTTTTCCACTTGGATAACTAGAGCTCTCTCTTCTCTAATTTCTATATCAAGATCATCTTCCTTGATAGCCACAAATCCTAATTCATCATCACTTTCACTTTGACTTTTTTCATCAGATTCTTCATCTTCATTTGCATACAAATAATTTATGTCTCTATCTCTTCTAGGGTTAAACTTCCCTTTAAACTTTTTCTCTTTGTTAGGACATTTAGATGCATAATGACCAAATTCATTACAAGTCCAACATTCAAATATTTTCTTACCATCTTTTTCTCTTTTCACTAGAAGGGCTATTCCTTCCTCAATCTTCTTGTCTTAATCAACTTTGTTGTTGCCAGCAAAATCTCCATGGATGCTTGCACTCCTTATCAAATTAGGTCGAATGTTTAGGCCACTAAAGGCTATTTTGACTCTTGCAAGTTCACCAGACTATCTTAGATCTGCTTGAGCTAATTCTTATCTTCCAAGCAATGTTTCCTTAGTGAAATCCTCAGTGCAAGTCATCACTAGCTGAATCATTTGCACTATTGGCTTGAATGGTGGTGTTAAACTTTTTAAGATCTTCCATATGACTTCATCATCTTCCCTGGTTCCACCATGAGACCAAATACTTACAACTATTTTTGATATTTTGCCAATATAAATTCTTACATATTCATCTTCCATCATTCTAGCATCTTGAAATGCGCATATCCAATTTTGTAATCTCATTCCTTTTGCATGACCATCACCTTCAAAAGTAGATTCTAAAGCTTTCCAAATTTCATGAGATGTTACAAGTAACTTTACCTGAATGTAATCTTTCTCTGGAAGTGTTGTCAATAGGGCTTTTTTTGCTCTCATGTTACACATGAATATATCTTTCTATTCTTCATTGCATCCTTCAAGCTTTTCTTCTTCATCAATCGACTTCTGAATTTTTTTCAAGATCTAATATCCTAGACCCATGCACAATAAACGAGTCTTCATCTTCTCCTTCCAACTATCATAGTTGGCCCCATCGAATCTTGGACTATCCTTCTTGAACATATTCGCCATCGATCTCCCAAAGTTGTTAAGCTTATTCTTTAAGGACCTAATGCTCTGATACCAATTATTAAAATATATAGTCCATTGATATAACTGAGAGCGAGGGGGTGAATTAGTTATCCAACTAATATCACAATTAACAATCCTAAACAATCTTTAACCATATGAGTAATGTAAATTGAAACCACAACAATATACTCATACATAATAACACCAAATATGTTAACTAGGGAAACCCTTGATCAGAGGGAAACCCTCAGTGGGGATGGCACCCACAAGATGATGTACTAATATAAATATTCCTTGTTAGAGGATAGACCCTGTTAGGAGTCTGTTACAACATTCAATATATATGGGTCCTTGTTAGGAGACTTTGAATCCCTGTTAGGAGATTCCAACCCTGTTAGGAGTTGTGGAAGATAGTTGAACCCACTGCCTAAACAACTTCAAGGGCAAGACCAATGAACCCACTGTCCAAATAATCTATGTATTATTTGTTGTGGAATAATAGAACTAAAATGTACTTCCATCCTCTATCTCTGTCCTATCAGCTAAACTTCTACTTCTTCAAATCTTGTAACCAGATCTTGAATCTCGTATCCAATAATCCCTTGGATCACTTATACGCATTTAGTAAGCACTCTGCTTCTTTTTGTACTTAGCACTTGAACAATGATCATAATACTCTTTTTCACATTACAATCAAGGAAAACATCTTTCCTATATACCATATCTTCATAAAAATTCCTTGAGTTGGCCTTGAGGCTTTCCCAATTAATTACAATAAGATAATTAATTTAATTACAATTAGAATAGCACTGTTGGCTCACAGTCTATACAAGAACACTCGCTAACATCATCATCTAACTATCCTCGATCACTGTCTGACTGCGCATCACTTCATTACATTAGGAACTACTTTCCTAATACTTTGTCTCTGAATTGCTCTTCTTAAATCAAGTACAACTTCCCTATACATGTCTATAACTACACATGACCAAACAATCAAATCATTGTCAGTACCATCAAGATCTATGTCTACTACTCTGCTAGTCTTTATAGAAATAATGATATGTTGACATCAATGACAAACATAGTCATGAATGCAACATATCAATAATCTGTAATGCTCAGGATACTCCTCCAATGTAGTATCATCAACATTCATGCTAACAGTTATGATATTCCCTGTCTAGATGACTATAAAGAGTTAAATACTAGACATGACCCACAAAAAACACATACATTCTAAAGCTACTCAACCAAATATAATGCTACCTAAACCTATACATAATCATAACACACTTTAAAAAAACAACACATAATTACCACATTGGTTTATAAAAGTATTGTCAACCATACATACCCAATAACATTAAATAAACTAAAAAGTATCGTGGACAAAAATAAAACACAATTTATTTGTTAGTTCACCTAAAATTACTCATCACACTAAGTTCAGGCCAGACTAAATGACCCAACCCGAATAAATTGATTCCATCTAATTCACCTTATCACTTTGACCAATTTTCATGCACATAAAAGTATGTATGACCCAAGGGTCCACTAATTAACTAATCATATTATAACTTGAAAGCCTTTGGTTGTTTGACTCCATCAAAGACCCCAACCATATACATACACACTCTTTCTATACATGAAAATTAACATCAATGAAAACCTAATACACTTGGAAGCTAAACCAAAATAATGTCATCTAGATGAAAACAAATTTACACTCCCCACATTCACCATATTGATTTACTTCTATTCACCAAATGATATTAGAGACAAGCAAACACAAAGAACATAAACCAGTACAAAGCAAACTACAAATTCATTCCTTTTACAACTTTACCACCACCCCACAACTAAGAACAAAAAATATACAAAATTGACCAGAATTCCCCAAAATGAAGTGTGTTGGCGCTCAAAATTGCTTTCCCGATTTTGAGCACCATTGAAAAAATCAAGCCCTTAAATGCCTTTAAAATACATATATACCTGGTTGTACCTGGCTGTTCCATTGAAGCCCCAGAGGTGTTCAATGTTTCTAACACCTTCCATTCAACCCGTCTACTTGTTCCATGAAGATAAATCATCATTATGAGCTATTTGGCAAAGTCCCATTTTGAGCCAATATCAAATCTGCATTTTCACCTTAGTGTCAAACAGCGACAAGAGGCCTTGTTGGCAAGTGAATATCTCAAACCCAGTAATGTGTCATGATGTACCCCTTTGAGAGTGTCTAATGTCCATATCCAAGAACCTATGTTTCAGATTTTGAGTCGTTTCGAGTCTGTTTGACTAGGTTTTGAATCCCTCAAAGTTGGTCAGTTATTGTTTTCATTCATTTGCACTTTGCACACTTTTCTGGGAGGCCCTGTTTGACGTGCTATAACTTTGACCCATTTGACTGAAATCTTGAATTTCCTTTTGCATTGCATGGTAGACATCAGAGACTTCCTATGTTTAAATTTTTAAGTCTTGATGAATCTGTTTGGTCAGTTTTCAAGCGTGTTTTCAAACGTAATTTATAAGTTTTAACTGGTGTCAGTAATTGCAGATTGATTGTAACCCCTGTTCGGGACGTCATATCTCCTGATCTGTGATAGGTGTGATTGAATGGTTGGTTTCCCTGCATTCTATATTGAAAGTACTTTAAGTGTGCCAGTTTGCAAGTTATGAAGAATCCATTTGCACACTTTTCCAGGTCAATTCCATTCGCAAAAAAATGTTTTTTGTCAGCATGTCCTGTTTGCAAAATCCTAGTAGCATACTTTGAACATCCGCCATTTGCGCCCAGCTATTCATCATGAGCCCAAATCGCATTTTCATATTGTCCTCATGACAGAGAATGAGGGCCCCAAGTTTCATTTTCCCATGTACCCGTTTACCCAGTTTTCTGAGCCAAATCAAAACCCAATTTTCTGTTTTCTGACATGTTTATCTGCAGGTTTTTTTTTTAAGTAGGTAACTTTGACAATCAATATCTTTTGACTGGGAATTTGTCATAAGACGAGTTTTGACAGGGTGAAAGTATATGGAACAAAGAATCGATACCCTAGTTTTCAAAGTCCAGTTATCTGTTTGGATCAGTTTTCAAAGCTAGTCAATGGACATCCTGGCGCAAAATTGACAAGTTAAAAATTAATGAAAAATGAGTTTTTAAGAATCAGTTAGTGCTCAAATTTGATTCCAGTCAGTCTGACAAGGTCAGTTGATTAGTTTGAAGGTTCAGTTGTTCGAAAACAAAATTTTTTAGTTGAACCCACTTCGGAGCCCGACTAAATTCATTAGAGAACAAGGCATCAAAGAATAAAAGATCAGCTGACAAGAACAAAATCAAATTTTTTAGGAGAGGATATTTGAGTCAAAAATTTTCACGGTAACATATAATATTCTCATTAATGGCTAGTGTAGAATTAGGAGGCTTGAAGAAGCATAACAACTTTTCAATCAAATGGTATCCCTTGGTATTCTTCCAACCATCGGGACATATAGTACTCTTATTGATAGCCATTATAAGACATGAAGGAAAAGAATTGTAATACTAATGTTATGACATACAATTCCATTGTTGATGCCCTCACAGAGGCTGGAAGACCTCAAGATGCATACTTGATGATAGATGAAATGAATGCATCTGCTTGCAGGCCGAAGACTTCAACATACAATTCAACTGTGCTGAATAGTAGAAGCAATATTAGAGATTGGGGTGGGAACCAGTGATTGAAAAGATAGGAAAAGGTAGGCACTTTGATGTTCAATCTTGGAGGACTAGTGACACTTCAGGATATGCAACTATTCTTGTTCAACTTATTTGTAGACCCGAACATTATTCGTCTGCCTAGATCATTCTGTTTTCTTCAAAAGCCTTTGGCACAGTTAGTTCCTATGACTAGAAGCTCCCATGAGCATGGAAGGAAACACTGCCATTGGTGGGGGCTCACCTTTTCGAAAGATAACAAATGAACAGGCCATTCATGCATTTGAGAAAGCTCCCATGTGAAGGAGTCATAGCATCTACACGCCAGTCTGCAGGGGAGGGCATAATGTTTTAAAGACAACACCAATGTTCATGTTCGAGCAGCCCATGAAATAAAACAAAATGCATAAAGCAAGGTGTTCACAGTTCCACGTAGGGTGCAGGGCAAGAGAAAGTGCTGAATGTATGAGAAAGCCTGCGCATTTGTGGCAGGAAGCTCTGCCCAAGCTAAGTAGTAAGGAAATAGTAGATGGCAACCAAAAAGATAATAGCAGCTCGCACATAATAGGAAAACCAACATTCACGCCCAATGAAGCATTAAGGAAGCAACCCCACGCCAATTTAAAGCCGCAGCTAGTCAAAGGAACATGTCTCATGCAGGGAGGCATGTTTGAAAAAAGAGAGTTGCTGATAAAGTACACCGCCCATGCAGTCAAACATAGCAACTTACAAAGAAGTCTCACGCAATTCATATGCAAGCTCATGCCAGTTAAAGAGAAGTTTCCCACGCTGGACTGGAAGATGAAGCCGCTGGAGGATTGTTGTCCCACGCATAGCAAAATCAGGGATAGTCGATGAAAAATGCAAGTAAAAATAGAAGAAGCTCCCACCAAGCAGAGTAATAGAGAAACATAAAAGAAGACACCCAGCTCCAGCTTCACGCATATAAAAGGCCGCAGGCAAATAGACACACGAGTGATGGCACCTAATCCTTTAATCCCATATTGCTCATGGGATAGACATTTTATGTTTTTAAAAGGTAGGGCGGGCAATGTGACTGTGTCTTGAAGAGAGAAGGCTTTGGAAGCCGCAACTCAGATGGTGGGGTCCACTCATGGTCGGTGATTGAATATATTTTATCGAAGGATATAAGTGGTTTAAGTAAGAGAGACGTGGCAGGCCCCCGTTTGCCTGGAAAGTGAATTTGAGGCCTCTTCGGTGCTACAAGTTTTAGCGTATGAGTGGAAGGCTTAGCATAGAAGTATTACGATCTTACGCTTAAGCATATGATCGAAGGTTGAGAAGTAAGGCTTCCCGATGATACGCTCATGAGGCCCACCGTATGAGCGTAAATCAAAATTTTAAGCTCTTCGGTGCTACGTTCAAGTCCGTAAGAACGTAAAGGGCATCCATCAGCGTTTGGACGTGAATTAAATTGCAAATGCTTGCGATGCTACGAGATTCAAAAAATATTAATAAAATATTAGTCCCATATGAATGTAAAGACGTAAAGGGCAGTGTTCAGCATGAGAACGAGAGGAAATTTTCAGAGGGTTTCACTCTTACAAGAGTGGAAAGCGTATGGTCGTAAAAGAAAGCTGAAGAGTCTCCGGGGCTGCGGGATATGGAAATATTAATTAAAAAATGATATATTCCCCATAAGAGCATAAAGGTGGAGTATGGGATTAATACATGGAGAATGAATGAATGAATTAATTAATTACGAATATTTCAAAAAGGGTCATGGCTAATCAGGATCTGACACATGGTGTCTTCAGAAAAAAGTGAATATAAAATGAAAATTTAGAGAGGACCAAGTATAAAGTGAAAAATTTAAAATATTTCAAATTTTTTATATAGTCTAAACTATATACTTTTGAAATTTTTCATTTTAAGTGTTCTAATTTAGTCTTGGAAGCTTGTTTTTCAAATTGCCATATTAGGGGCAATTTTTATCAGAAATGTGCAATGCAGTATACCGTTGGAACCGAGAAGAAATAAATTTTCCAGATATGGGGTCAGATTTTGTACATCAACTCACTGGTTTAGGTTATAAGTAGATTTCCAATTTTCAGAGGCTTTCTTAGTGGAATGAGCAGATTTCAGTATGGAGTGTCAGAATTAGTTGGGGGACATATGTTGATGTTTGCTGAAGCTTAAAATGAATTCTGGAGATGTTTTTCCCTTTCTTGAGTTTATTCTTAGCAAATTTTCGCTGTTCCAGATCAGGAATCAAATCAGTTAATTGTTCAAATCAGATATTTCAGATATTTTTGTGTTGGTAGAGGCCTAATGATTGAAGATTTGATTCATCAGTTGAGGGGTGAGATAAGAAAGATGGTTTTAACCTGTTGAGAAGGTTTTCCAAATGGACACTTGTCAGTTACAGATCAGATCCGAGAATCAACTCTTCTCCTATATCTTTCTTTTCTTTCTGCATTTTTGAGGTTCTAGTTTTTTGTTACTGAGAAACCAGTAGGTTCCAGTTTCTGGGAAGAAAAAGTTCATTGCTGTGATACCATTAGGGATTCCAGTTTTTGCACTGTGAGACCATTGGTTCCAGTATTTTGACATGTTTCCATGACTGTGACACCTTTTTCTTCAGCAGAACTCTCATGTGAACAACATTGTAGAGATAATATAGATAGTTCTGAGATATTAGGTTGTTTCATGTTTTAATTTTATGCATCTGAATGTATAGTTTCAAGGAAATGAATACATATGAGCAACAATTTCACTAGTTTTGTTCTGGTTCTTGTCTCCTGCCTCAGCAATCTGTAAGTCTTATGGGGTTTTGGAACAAAGATTTGAGACCCATTTGCATCCCTTTCAGGTTGTATGTTTGATGTATTTTGCTGTTGGACCAAAGGGCCAAGTAAATGCTCGATATGTTTGAACAAGGTTACTGGTTATTTGAGAAGGATGTTTTGTGAGAATGAGACCTGAATGAACATTGATATCTGAATCACAAGGTGGTTGGATAGATCTGATGTCTAGGTATATGAGATACGTCCTGATGTCATAGATGTATGTTTTGAATTCATGGAATTTCCCAATGGATTAGGCACTGATCAGTTATAGGATCACTGGTTATACTGTTGCATTTTTGAGGTTTTGTTGAATCAACATCTTTAATCAAATCAATTTCCCTTTAATGTTGAAGAGCTATAAACAGAATGCCCTCACTTAGCTTACAAATTTCATTGTTTTGCATCTAGCTACTGTAGATATATGCTATTTCATAAGTTATTAGGAGAAATAAGGGTTTTATCTGCTTCATAATAGATTCAGTGTATGCTTTGATAACTGGTACCATATAAGGAATCTATAGGTTCACCCGCCTAGGTTTTGCAGAGCCTGAAGAAGAAGAAGGGTCATGCCTTACAGTTGGCCTGGTGTCTGAATGGATGTGTTGATAATGGAAGTTAGCTGCCCCTAGATGCGTTTTGTTCTCATCAGGGTAATTGGGAATGGGTAACATTTTCAAACACCAACAAAGTGCTCTACAATTGATTTATCTAGTCTCAACTAATATTCAATGCACACTGACAACACATGAATAATAGAGGAAGAATATCAATTACTAAAAAACCTAAACAACTCTTCCTAGTTTTGAAAACCAAATGACTAAATGCAACAATCAAAGATTTAACATGTTTTATAAGTATTACAATAAAAGTGCATGCCATTTCCAACTATACTATATCCATCCAGTTGTCCATTAAAAATTGATTCCCCAATTTTTTTTTGGTTATTATGAGTAACAAAACTCATCCAATTATGACTACTTAGAAACCAAATGACCAAATGTGAGGATCAACACTCTTAATTAACTTCTATATGACAAGCAACACACAACACAATTAAAGTGCACATCTATTCCAACTATTCCGTTAGTTCTCCTACAAGCAATTAAAATGTATGTCTATTCAATTTGAGAAAATTATCCTTACCATCGCCAAAAACTATTTCTGTATGAAAAATACCACAACCAAATGCAAACCTCTTTTTGCCACGACACAACTTACAACTTTTCAACATGAGTTAACTTCTTGATGTAGGAAAACTTCTTAACATGAAAAAATTCTCAACATGAGACAACTCCACATAATCACATCAATCACACGAGATCATAAAATTGTCTAATTTTGACCATTGGAATCAGACAAGTTTTGAGTGCGAGACAATTTCCAAGGAAGAAAAGTTTAAACAAATAGCCTACTAACTAAAATATGATAGTAGGATATTTATCTTGGACATACAATAATTGAGAAAATATAAATATTATATATATTTGTTGACCAAAACATATTGTGAGACATTTTAAAGGAAAAACTAAAGAAACACACACACATATGTCTTTTCAATTATAATATGTCCAAGATAATCTTCTACTATCATGTTTTAGCTAATAGGCTTTTCTTCTATCAAATAAAATACGATAGTAATTTTTTTTCTTAAAAGTATAATAATTAGAAAGACATAAATATTATGTATTTTTGAAATATATTTCCTTAATTTTTCCCTTAAAAATGATTCCCAAAATGATTTCCCAATAAAACTATGGTACACACATAATTACACAATTTAAAAACCTATTTTTAAAAATAAACCACATCAAACACTAGTTATTATATAAATTGTAATTGGTAAAAACAATCCTTTAATAATCTGAACTCTCTAACTCTCAATTGATATAATAATACTAAACTAACAACATACAACAAACAATAATACCAAACTAACAACAAATACACTTTATCACAAATTAATTATATAAATTGTAATCGACAAATTTTAATCCTTTAATCACCACACAACTCTTAATTTCTCAATTGATATAATGATAGTAAACTAGCAACATACGACAAGCAACAATACCAGCACACTAATACAAATGCTACCCAATATCATTATTAATGTTAATGATTTTATAAAATTGAATATATTTAAAATTAATTATTTTTCAAAATACAATATTAATCCAGATTGTATTTGATCAAAAGCTGAAGTGGATAAACGGTTGGATAGGGGTTTGGCTGAAACGAAAGGCAATGGCAATGGCAATGGCAATGACGAGCGCTATGCATTTGCCTGTTCGAGGCATGCCAATGCTCGATAGCAGCAGCAGGTACTCTCCTGCATTCACATCTGCAACAGTTAGTATTTCATGTAAGAAGAAAAGCCCATTTAGATTTAGAGTGGCGGCAGCAGCATCTTCATCTTCTACTTTGGATGTTGTCCAGGAAGAGGAGCAACAACCAATTGCTACACCCCCACTGAAGGAAAAATATGTTTCGAAGGTGGTTCCTATCCTACAGCAGGAGTTCAAGTACATCAACAAGATGCAGATACCTAAGATAACGAAAATTGTCGTAAACTGTGGAATAGGAGATGCCAACCAGAATGCCAAGGCACTTGAATCTACCATGAAAGATATAGGTCTAATAACAGGGCAGAGGCCTTGCAAAACCAGGGCTAAAAAATCCATTGCAAATTTCAAGATCAGAGAGGGTGTGCCTTTGGGTCTCGCTGTCACACTCAGAGGAAATTTGATGTGGAATTTCTTGGACAGGCTTATTAATTTGGCATTCCCCAGGACGAGGGATTTTGATGGTGTGAGTCCTAATAGTTTTGATGGGCATGGAAATTATAATGTGGGTATAAAAGAACAGTTTGTGTTTCCTGAGATTGTTTACGAGACCAAAGCGGGCGGGGTAAGGGGAATGGATATTTGCATTGTAACTACCGCAACTAAAGATAGCGAGGCTCAGAAGCTCCTAGCTTTGTTGGGGATGCCATTCCGTGATAGAGATGTAAAGCCAATCACATTTTAGAGGTGGGCGAGGTTTATGATTTAGCATTTTTTTTACCAGTTCTCCATTTTCTTCTGTAATTTGTTTTAGTGTACGAAAGATGGAGGATATCGTTGTTTTTCTAAGGTTTTTTGTATCACCATGTAAGAACCCATTTTTCCAGACAAAATTTGGTGCACGTTTTTGCAAGCTGTTTGAACTTTCTTTGCTAATAGTTGCTTCTGTTACAATAGCCCGGTAGCTATCACATATAGATACTTGGTCCGATGTTTCTGTAGAACCCGCTACCAAAGGCAGGTTTAAGAATTCATTTTTTCATGTCTAATGTTGGCGTAAAAGTTCGTCTAATTCTTTTTCAAAGCTAAAGCTTTTCAGACTATTTCGATTTAGTAACATTGTGAACAAAATTTTGTGTATTTCTTCGATGCATGATGCATGAAATTTGCATACTGCGTTGTGCATGAACTGAGTCTTATCTCCCAGTTTGCCTTTTTTAAGTCAGAAAACTGACACGCACTGTGAAGGAGTTGTCTGGATTTGTAGAAGAGCAAAGTTGCCGAAACTGTTAAATATAAATTGCGAAAGGCGTCTCTGCAGAATTTAGGAGCAACTTGTGTGCGAAGAGATAATGGTCTAGTTCAGAGAATGTTTGGGTATTTGCACCAAGTTACTAACAACTATGTTGAAGCCATGTGAGTCTGAAGAAGTTTGTAAATAAATTTTCTGAGCAAATTTTAGAATTGAACATGAATAGGATTTACATTGGCTTTCTGTATGATTTGATTTTATTCTAGCGATTTGAAAAATATTACATGCATCAGTTTTTAGCTTAGAGCAGTAAAACTTATTTGATGAAGTGGTCTTATAGTTACTCCCTGTCAAAAGAACCTGTTAGAACTTATTTGCCCAAATATAAATTTGGATCTCTATTGCTTTTTCTAAAAAGAAAAGGCCCCTCTCAGGCGATTGAGATACTTAAAATTCACACTTTAAGAGTTATCGGGAACTTACCAGAGGTTCCAGTGTTTTTGGGAAGTTGGGAACCTCCCTATCCCCATTGTTTCAAGCGGATGCACAGTTAAAGTGCAGGAGCATGAATATTTGTTAGCATCTTCCTAGTTTGCACTCTTATGACACATCATATCATCTGCTGAAGGAGAATAGGAGAAGATTTTTGTTAGATGTTTGAATGGGGACCCCTGTGGCAGATTCACATGCAAAATATGGAACCACAGATAAAGTATGTGATTTGTTTAGCGTAATGTGTCAAAGGAATGTGATCTCATGGTCGCCATTGTTGTGGGGCACAATATTTTTGTTGTTGGACTTTTAACAAGCATAATATTTATCCAATAACAAGTTGAACACTTTGGAATAGCATATAGACACTCATCAAAACTACAATGGTAGATGTATGTAAATGTGGAAACATAGGAACTCTTTGGCAGAATGTCTCAAGGAAATGTGGTTTCAGGGTATGTTATGATTGCAGATTACACACACGATCAAATTTGTTGAAAAGACTTTAGAAACTCTCAAGCAAATGCATTTGGCATGCATAAGTTGGAAACCAAATGCTCCCACCTGTATTAAAATGGGCATTTTGCCAACATCCTTTTGCACCAAAATGGAGCACTGCAAGAGGGTTTAGACATCCATTATTGCCTAATAAAAGAGAATTTTTATTAGATGTAATAGTTGCAAGGGGTGCAACAGACATAAATGCAGAATGTGGAAACATTGACATAGCAGAATGCCGCCAAGATGTCATCTCATAGAATGCAGTTGTCACAGAGTATGTGCAAGGTGGATTTGTTAAAGGATTTGCCATGAATACAAGATATACGAGTGCCTCTTGATGAGCCGGAGTCCCTGCCTTTAGGAGAAGGGGGGTGTGACAACACCACTGTAAAAGAAGCTGGTTGTTCTAAACCAGTTAATTTGTTACAGAGATGTGGGAATTCTGCAGTAATATGCGTCTATAATAAGGTTTTCTTATATTTATGTCAGAAACAGAGTTTTGTGTAATATGGTGAGGCTTTTCGCGGTTAATATTAGAACAGAAAGGAAAAGTTTTTACTATTTTTATGTCTAAAAGCTATGTAACAACTGTTAGATAATTTTGTGGCAGTGAGCTGTGACTTGAAAAAGGTGTCATATATCCAAAATCTAGACACTGGTATTGAATGTAGATGAATACAGTAAACAAGTTCATGAGGAAGTACAAGTGCAATTAAAACATGGAGCAAAATTTGTGATGCAGAAGTGATAAGGAAAGTATTGAAAAAGGTGTCATATATCCAAAATCTAGATACTGGTATTGAATGTATATGAATACAGTAAACAAGTTCATGAGCAAGTACAAGTACAATTAAAACATGGAGCAAAATTTGTGACCCAGAAGTGATAAGAAGGAAAGCTGTTGCATTGTTTTTACAATCACAAAATGAGCAATATGTCCATGTTTTTAAAGTAAAAGCTGAATCTGTCAGTACAAAATTATTCACATGTTCTAGTAGTATGGTTTAAGGTAGCATTCAGTTCTCTAGGCATTGTTGAATAGCCAAAAAAAGTTGCGCCAGTTTGGTGTGCTGATGCTTGTGCATATATCTGGATTCTTTTATGCCTGCATTATATAAAAGCAAGAAAGTTAGAGGTCCAAATTCAGATAGCTGCAAATATATAGTATGAAAGAGAAGAAGCTGTTCCATTTTGTATTGAATGTGATTCATGTTCTGATATTTATGTTGGAGGCAATGAGCTTTTATGCTACAGGTTTAGTCATAGTAGTTAGAACTTAGAACATGTTGTAAAGAAACTGATGTTACCTTTATGCCTGCTGTGTAATGCTGCAAAATTCTTGTTGAAGATGAATTTCTATTTATGCACTCTGTAATTTTTTTATATGGGAGTTAGTATGATGTTAGTATGTGTTGCAGGCAGATTTGGTTCTGAGTTGTGGTACTAACTAAAAAATGTTTGCAACAACTTACACATGTGGATTCCTTTGTGACACAGACGATTAAGTTGTCCATTGCAAGAGTGAATGTTCCTTGGAACTCAAATTTCCACAACTAATCTACCATATCAAATTGTGAATAGGAATCGATGCACATATTTAGTTTCTAGTACATTATGAAAAATAAGGCACATAATTTGTTTCTTGGGAGAACATACTATAAGTGTATGCTATGACTGAGCTTGTCTGACGGAGATGTGTGCTGACAACCTGCCCAATTCCTTTCTGTAAACTGTACGCTGCAAAACAAAGAAAAATCATTTTGTGCGAAAGCTATGCTAAGTTGTTGTATAAGATCTTCACAGGTGATGTTAAAATTGCACTAAATGTTTTTAAATGTATCTTCAATCTAGTTTAATCTACAAGAATTCCATACACTATGATCAAACTAATGCCATCTAGAAATACTGTTAATTATGTGTCAAGAAACAGAGCACTGCTTTTGTTTATCTGCTCACTATGCCACTGACATTATGAGACAATTATCAAGCAATTGGGCACTAAAATTTAATGAGAATTGCCATTGTAGCTGCCACTGTTATCACATAGGATTGATTTTGGTAAAACAGAGTGCATAACTGTAACAAGCATGTCAGGTGTAATAATGCAATGACTCGAGCTGAAACAATAATAAGGAGGTGCTCAGACTTATATCTGTAAATCAAGTTTTCCAATTCAAAAGTAGATGAAAATGTCCAGAATTTTCCTTTAATTGAAGCTGCAAATTTTAGTGATGCCCTGTTCAAAGTTGCGCTCAAAAAATTGTTTGCAATGCCATAGATGTGCATGGACAGGAGATAAATTGAAGGATAAAACCAGCAACAATTTATATGCATCAATTAATATATTTGGAGGCAGTAATTTCATTAATGGAGGAGAATATTTATAAACAGAGATAAACTTAACAACAGGTAATTGCTGTAATGTTTAGGTGTCCATTCTTGGCTTTGAGCAAGATGAATATATTCTAGTTTGAATTTCCATTAATTTGAATCTCAGTTACCGGGTTCTGTTGTTTAGGCCCAGGTCCTGGTACTGGTTCTTATGGGGCACTTAATGGGTTCTTTGTCACTCAAGAAATACTGCAGGGCAGTAGGTCAGTTTATGTATGTATTTCTGATTTGATCATCAGCATGCTCTTGTATCAGCTTTACATGCTCTTGTATCAGCTTTAGATAGTGTCTTGCAACAGTTTGGTAATATTATTCAAGTCAAAATTGGTTTATGTAATGCCTTTACTTTATGACAGTAGTGAACCACATTCTACTTCAATTCATTTGAAGGTCAGGGATTGATTTTTTTATTTGTAGATCTGAGTAAATTACTGTTGATAGATTTGTAAATGCCAGCACATAGTTATGTTTATTGATCATGTCCAGATTGATGTTAATTTGTAATGCATGTAAGCTGAAACTATATCAGTAATACAATTATTTATTTATAATTTTATTGGCCATTATGAGTATTACTCTTCTTTTTATATATGTAACTTTGATGATTGAACATATATACACACATATACGGACAAACCTGATTCTGCAAGGGGGGGAAAATTGTCGTACCTGAACTCCGTATCCGTACCAGAACCAGAATCCGAATCAGCAACTTAGATTTGAATTCCATCAGAAGAAAATCAATAAGTATTTAATCTGGTTAGGAATCAGCCACTCAAGGGCAATCAAATGTGGAATGTTAAGGACAGAAACAGTTAGCATTGTCGAGAAAGTTTTGAATGAAATCACTCTGATATTGTTTTGTGTTAGCATTCAATGAAAAAGTCAGTGTGGGCTCCATGGACACGGAAAAGACGGGATGGACTGACTACCTCTTCCTCTCCCAGGCTACTGCTCCACTAACATGTATTAAGCCAAATTAATGGAAGCAAGTAGACATGGAAGCTCAAGACTAAGATGGTTCCTAACCACTGAAACAATTTAGGGAATTAAGAATCATCACGCAATGGCCGTTTTGCTTATAAATGAAAACTCACAACAGAAGGCCAAATTGGAATCCTTGTTGAGAAAGTCTTGAATGAAACTTACTCTGATATTGTTTTGTGTTAGCATTCAATGAAGAAGTCCATGTGGGCTCCATGGACGTGGAAAAGATGGGAAGGACTGACTACCTCTTCCTCTCCCAGGCAACTGCTCCACTAACATGTATAAGCCAAATTAATGGAAGCAAATAGACATGGAAGCTCAAGACCAAGATGGTTCCTAACAACTGAAACGATTTAGGGAATTAAGAATCATCACGTAATGGCCATTTTACTTGTAAATGAGAACTCACAACAAAAGGCCAAATTGGAATTCTAGGAATTCGGGAAAAGCCATAAGCTGTGAGATGGCTAGAATTTGTTCAAATTACTCAAGTTTGAGCAATTGATGGTGAATAACAGACCATTTATGGCCTTAGGCATGCTATATATTCTGGAAATATGATTTTTGTTTAATTTGTTCCTTATATCCACATATTTACAGTCTGTTTTGCAAAGAAATAGAGTAGCACTTAAATAAGGCTCATCGTGCAAAAGATTGATCCCATTGAATATCGTTGTTTTCACATTATTTCTGTCACCGAGTATGGTGTATGTAGAAACAAAGAGCACAAATTTCTATGTGAGCCCAAGGCAGGATATTTGTGATGTAATCTCTGTAAGTTTATATGGTTTGTCATTTTCAATTTATTGGTTTGTGGGTTTCCCTCTTTCTGTTACGTGGGGCTCTAGATCATGTATCCAAGTCCATTGGCCTAAATTGTTCAGCTGCAGATGTTAATGAAAAATTATTTGTTGCTCTTAAATAAAACATGTGTCTGAAATGCTTGCAACATAATAGTCGAGACAGTATCATCAATGGCAATATAGGGATGTACAGCCCAATATCTTGACACAAGTTGATGTCAACCAGGATGTGCAGCCAATTGACTCCCTATAGTAGGAGGCAATTCAGTTCAGCAATTCTAGACTTCTAGCAGTGAGGGTAGTATCCAACACATTCAGTAGATAATTTCTGAGATTATTGTTCAGCACATCTGTTTTGGTATGCATGATGTAGTTTTTATTTGTTTTAATACGTATGGTTTGTGGGTTTTCCCTCTTTCTGTTACTTGGGGCTCTAGATCATGTATCCAAGTCCATTGGCTTAAATTGTTCAGTTGCAGATGTTAATGTAAAGTTATTTGTTGCTTTTAAATAAAACATGTGTCTGAAATGCTTGCAACATAATAGTTGAGACAGTATCATCAATTGCAACATAGGGATGTACAGCCCAATGTCTTGACACAAGTTGATGTCAACCAGGATGTGCAGCCAATTGATGCCCCATAGTAGGAGGCAATTCAGTCCAGCAATTCTAGACTTCAAGCAGTGAGGGTAGTATCCAACACATTCAGTAGATAATTTCTGAGATTATTGTTCAGCACACCTATTTGGTATGCATGATGTAGTTTTTATTTCTTTTAATGGTCTACATTATGCATATCAGTATCACTATTAGTGTATCAGATGGATTCAATAGATTTGTCATGCCCAAAAATTTACAACTCAAAAACACTAATAATTTTTTCCTTATTAAAATAAAGCTAATAATAATAAATTTGCACTTCATGTTTTCATTTACAAAACAGAAAGTCTTCTACCTAATTTTTTTCCTTTTTAAAATAAAGCTAATAATAATAAATTTGCACTTTACGTTTTCATTTACAAAACAGAAAGTCTTCTACCTTTTTTTCCTTTTTCTTTTAATAAGTTAATCAATCTAAGTTCTTGAAAACTAAAACTCAATGATATTTAACCTGTACTTTAGTTAATGCTACAAGTTATGAATGTGAAACATAAATCTGCATCTAACTTCCTTTTTCTTTCAATCTTTTTTTTTTTCAACATATGTAACAGAATATTAAATAACATTTAATGTTCCTTCCTATCATTTTCTTACAAAACAACAATGAGTAGTACATTTTATTCAACTAGGATATCTTTAAGTCTATTGCTTTTACAACATAAATATGTTTTTGATTAGATAAACAGGTTTTACAGGGAACCTGAAACCCGAAAGTTAGTACATAAGAAGGCTGATAATAAGCGTGACAGCCCAGCCAAAAAAGTAAAAGTTCAAAGGCTGATAATAAGCATTAAGCCCAGCCAAAGGAAAAAGTATTGAGAAAAGACCAGGAAAAGGAAACAGACAAAGCCACGGCCAAAAGCTAGCACAAAAAGCCAAAAGACAGCAATAACCAAAAGAACAGGCAAGAGTTATTCCTCGTTCTTTCGCTCCAGATCCTGCATCTCCTGAGCAGCCTCAAAGGCCTGTTGATTCTCCTCCATTTCCATCTGTTGCCCTCTTGGATTCCCCTGGTCTTGTGCAGGAGTGGAGTTGTCCTTTGCAGGGTTGTCCTCCGTTCTGGCCTCATCTCTGTCATCTCCATCCTCATCATCGTGCGTTTCTCTGTCTTTGATCCAGCCCATTGAGAGAGATGATGTTGTTGTTGATGGAGCTTAACAAGGAAAACATCTGATTGGCAAGGTTGTGATTGTAGTTTTCCAGATTGTGTATCCTCTGCTCCGCCAGAGTGAGCCTATCAGCCGAATCTGTCCTCCTGTTATCATCCATTCCTTCCCTTGTTGCCTCAATGTGTTTCACCTGGTTTTTAACCTCCTCAAGCTCGTGGAAAAGCCATTTGATTGATCTGAAATTATCAATCATGCTGTTGCGAGAGTGAAATTATCAATCATAAATATGTTACAACAAATAAAAGCCAATGAAAAGTACATTTCTACAACAAATACAAGCTCCACTATTACATTTTTTCTCACACAAAACTGCCACATAACTTTCTCATCACTTAACACAAGTGGGGGTACACTCAATGAGAGACTCTCCCATACACGAAACAAAATGTAAATATTAGGCCTCTTTTCACAAATAGATATAACAGCAATAATCTTTCTTCAAGTTTTAGAACTGCATAAATGACCTGCAATAGAAAAACATCCTGCCAATGGAAATCTCTCCTCCCAGCCATAGGCCTTTTCAAGGTCACCCCCAAGCTGGGAGAACCTTAGCTAGGTGGGGAAACACATACATTTCAGCCACTCACACATACATAATTGCACAACAGATTTCACAATACATTTACAAAGTCACATGACAACACAATACTCGAAACCAAGGCTTGCAGTTAGGATCACTATTGATCCATTCAGAGGGTGAAGGTGGAAATGAACATTGGGGAGAATTCCACATTGCAATATAATAACCTATGTTCCCCCAAGTTTTCGAGATAGGGACGGTGGGGGACAATAGGACGGGTTTCCGGGGCGACAATTTTTTTTGGTGATTTTTGGGATGGGGGGACGACTATATATATATAGGAAAATTTTAAAATATACACTGAAGTTTGCAAATATACATGTCATTCATATGAAACTAAGCATAAAGCATGTCCTTCAAACATTATAGAACCTTAACACACATCATTTGAATGCCATCTAGGAAATAATGACCGATTTTAGTTCTCAATCGTCAATATGCATATCAATATGTGAACAAAAATATTTAAATATAAGTTTAGCATGAACAATATCATAAAAATCTGAAAATCTAAATATGAAAGGCTAGAGGGCTGCCATAAAGTTTCATCATGTTCAATTTTTTTTGTTTATGCTTTGAAAAAATCGGGGACGGCCGATCGTTTTTGGTACGGTTGGGGATCTCTAGATGTCACCTTTTTGTACTAGGGACAGCTTGTCGTTCCCATTATTCCTCCCAAATGTCCCCATGTACTGGGGATGTCTCCTGCAATTTTTGCCAATCTGGGGATGGCGGGAGCACGTCCCATACCCGTCCCTTCCTCTTGGGGACGTCCTAGTCTCAGAAACCTTGGCTTTTTGGTAGGGTACTTGTCCCCAGGGTACGTAAATAATAACACATGCCTTCACAAGGCTACACATACTCCATCACATGCCTTCACAAGGCTTCCACATAGAATTTCACATGCCTTCATAAGGCTTTCATTCCTTACCCTTATGACTCCCCTTATGGCACTCAAGCAAATGTGGCATATGGGGCCCATGATACCCATATGGCATCCCTCTCCTTTGCAAGGAGAGACTCTCAGCCCAAATGCATTTATTTCAGATACTCCCTTCACCCAACAAGGTTCTCTTCCCTCCCAAGGGTGAGACTCACCTTGTAACACCCACACACATATAGAAAACCAAAGGAAAAAACCAAGAAAACTTACAAGAACACCAAAACACTACACAATTCAATACACCACAACACATTTACAACCACACAAATTGCAACAACATCCCACATGGACACAAAGGCATTTTTACCAATATGCTACTATGGCCACAAGGACTACAAGATAGAGATACTAACCTTCTTATAAGCTTGCACAAGGCTGGTTGGACCCTCTCCTACCAAGCTTCCACTCCCTTCCTAAGCTCTCCTTCTCGCCTTAGCCAAAATCCCAAGAGTTCTCTCATGTTTTCCTCCCTTCACTAGTGGTTTTCCAAAATCCTCCCAAGGATGTCTCCAAGCATAGAGAGTGGGTGAACAAATAGGTGGTTTTCCAACATTTCCCTTAAAACTCCCACTCCACATTCCTCAACTACACAACCTACAAGAAGTGCTCTTGGTTTTCCAACATTTCCCTTAAAACTTCTACTCCATGTTCTCCAACTACACACAATCTACAAGAAATTCTTTTAGTTTTCTCCCCCAACCTATTCCCTTGACTTAACCTGTTCAAATTTTCGATCAACTTGGAAAACCCAACTTTTGGGTGGTCTTCTAGGTTCATAGGGATGGTTTTTATGTTTAAACATGTTCCTAACCCCAAGGAACATCAAGTGAGCCTTCTAAAAAGAACCTAAACTAATCCTAGGAGTGATTTAACCCTCCAAAAACTCACTTAAGTTTACATCCGAAATTGACCTAGCTTGACTTAACCTAGGGTTCACTAACTTAATATTTCCCCTGGGTGACTCTCCTACCTACCCAAGTTACTTTTGACATGCCACATCACAACACGTGTGTCAATTGAGACCACATTAAACACGTCACTTTATAAACACTAGGCATGCCATCAAGGATATTTTCAAACTTATAGTCAACATCCATACAATTCACTCCAAAACCATTTTGCTAATTAAAATACAATTATAAACAGGTTATATCCCTCCTTAGGGTCAACCTTGGCTTCACAAGGAATGACACAACAAATCACCTAGCAAAGGTTCTCCTTAATATCCATGGTTATACTTCATGCACACTCGTGAAAATGTTAGTAGTCCAATACAAAGTAAATATAAAAATAAATGTGCAGGGTAACAAAATCATCGTGCTCATAAGTCCCAATATCCATTACGACATAATTATCATGAATAATTGCATAGCACTTTCTATTACAATAATAGATAAGTTGTCTATTATTAGTTAATGGTTATCTATTGTAAATATTTAATTAGCTTTAGTTTGCTTTCGTTTTCTGCTTTCTCTAGAATATAATGTTTCTATTCTTTACAATTGTTTCCTAAGGAAACATCGTCTCATTCTTTTGTATAAATTGATCGTCTAGTCTCTGCTAATAACAAGCAAGTATTTACCAGTTACTTTTATAATATGGTATCAGAGCTAATACTTAATATTTTCAAAAAAAATTATAATTTCTTCTTGAAATTATTTGTTTAAATTTTTTAAAAATTTTTTCCGTCAATTTCTCGAAAACTTGCCTAGGGTTTTCTACTTGGAGAAATTCGAATCAGCCTAAAATCTCGACTAGGTTTTTTGAAAAAAAATCGCAACTGTGTCTGCATTTTTCTCCTGGGGTTTTTTTGATTGCTAAATTGCGACTTCCAAGTGTGATTTCTTCTCACGGGCGTCCTTCAAACATAGAAAAAACCCTATGTTTTGACTGCAAATGCGCGATTTTCGGAGGTCTGACGTCTGCAGTTTCATGGTCGTTTTTCCCCTGTTCGTGTTACCTCTAGGTGTTGGTTTTCTGAGTTTATATGCGTTTTTCCTCCATATTGTCGTGACCTCCTTCCAAATTTGGTCGCCTGCTAAAACTGCCATTTTTTGACCCAGTTTTTGCAACTTTTTTGCCCAAACTGCCATTATTTGGAGCTTGTCTTGCTGCCAAATAGGGTTTTGCCCAAAACCCTAATTTTTGGGTTCAATTTTTTTTTTGATTTCAGATTCTTGGTGGGTTTTTTCGAGAGCTCAATTGGGTTGTCCATTTTTTCTGTGCCTCGATTTTTGCGCCTCAATTTTCGCGCTAGCGAATCTAGAAAATGATAGCATATTCCTTCTAGGTTTTCCAAGCTCTCTTCTGGGTCACTGATTTTTCTAGGTCTTCTGTATTTTTGCCTCGAAGAACATGCCTTCACAGATTTTCATTGAAAAATGTGCCATGACATCTCTGATAAATATTTTGCTCGAGCATAACTACAAATTCAATGATCGAAATAATGGCTTCTAGAAGTAGCAGATCATTGCAATTTTTGAATATCGGAATAACGATCAACTTGTTCTGGGTTTTACGCAGCGTTTGACTTCTCCGGGTCCTTATCAAGATACATGGGATCTGAATAAGTGAGAGGCAGTGATGCTTCTCAAATTATTCGTGGTTCATGATCAACTTTCTCAGATTCCATCTGGCAAGATAGCTACCAAGATCTGGACACATCTCAAAGGTCTTCATGAGACTTCTAACAAAAGCAGAGCCTTCTTTCTAAAAAACGCTCTGTTTTCTATTGTCATGGATGAGTGCACCTCGCTCCAGGCACATCTGAATCGGATTTAGGAAATCCGTGATCAGTTACTTGCAATCGGTCACAATATGGAGGAAGAGGATATTGTGGTTATCACTCTTCGAAGTTTACCAAAATCCTATGAGCATTTTATCGAGACTCTCAACATTCACATCTTCTGGTGTTGATTTGAAGTTTAGTGATCTCTACACACTACTGCTTCAACAAGATCGATGGAAACAACAGTTTGGTAGCAACTCCAGTTCCACCTCCACAGAGCAAACCTTTGTTGCGAAATCCTTTCAAAAGGATAAAGGAAAGTTTCAGCAACCATCTCAGCATAAATCTTTTGCTCTAGCATCAGATGGTTCTAGAAAGAACATTCAATGCAACTACTGCCACAAGTTTGGACACATGAAGGCTGAATATTGGAAACACTTAGCTGCACAGTTTAAGCAATCAGGTTTGCAGCCCAAAGCGAGCAGTGCAGAGTACACCGAGGAGGTGAAATCTGCCTTTTACAACTTCATGGCTAAAAGACTTGTAGATCTTGTGAAGTCGCCTGTCTGGTATATTGATTCAGGTGCCTCTCGTCATTTCACTCACCGCAGAGACTCGTTTACTGACTACCAACCTTATTCAGACTCTGTTATTTTTGGTGGTGGCGAAGAGTACATGGTTGTCGGTAAAGGCAACATTCAGATTCAGTTTGTTGGGAGGAATCTCATATTCCTTGATTTGTACTATGTTCCAGGGATGGAACTAAATCTACTCTCAGTTCAGTTAGTTGCTACGACATTCTCCACACTTGGCAGTCACCTTTAGTTCACATTAGTGTACCATTATTGATCGGGCGACTAAGTCTACTGTTGCAGTGGGTCTTGAGGATCATGGTCTTTTCAAACTTAATGATTTTGATGATTCACAGGACTTAGCTATGGCTGCTCGGCGGTCTTCTGTCAGCACACTTTGGCATCAGCGATATGGGCACTTAAATGTGCATTATCTCTCCCAGCTTGCTAGGAATGAGCTTGTTCTTGGATTGCCAGAGATTCAGACTCAACAACTTGGAGTTTGCGACACATGCCAGGCTGGGAAGCAACATTGCACACCTTTTACCAGTTGTGACTCATGGCGAGCTTCTCAGGTATTGCAGCTTATACATGCTGATATTTGCGGTCCTATGGCCACTCCTCCTGTTCTTGGGGCCAGGTATTTTCTGTTGTTTGTTGATGATTTCAGTAGAAAAACGTGGGTGTATTTCCTTAAAAAGAAATCAGATGCATTTCCTGTATTTCAGAAGTTTAAACCTTAAGTTGAAAAAGAGTCTGGGAAATCTATTTTTACTCTTAGATCAGACAATGGGGGGGAATTTTGTTCTAATGTTTTCTCTAGCTTCTTGGATACACATGGCATCAAATGCTAGTTAACTACACCTCACACGTCACAACAGAATAGTGTAGTTGAACGTCGGAACAGGACAATCACCGAGACGGCTCGATCCATGCTCGAACACGGACATGTTCTAAAGCAGTTTTGGGCAGAAACAGTTAACGTTGTAGTTTATCTGTTGAACTGGTCACCCATAGTGGCGGTCAAAGGTAAAACTCTGGAAGAAGCTTGGTCAAGTCGCAAGCCCAGAATTAGTCACCTGAAGGTTTTTGGCTCCCTTGTTTTTGTTTGGATCGTTGATGCTTCACGCACCAAGTTGGATGCCAAGAGTCAGAAATTGATTCTTGCTGGATATTGCAGTCTTCACAAAGCCTACCGCTTGATCGATGTTGAGACCTCTTGTCTCATCTATAGTCGAGATGTAGTCTTTGATGAGCAACGAGGACTGTTCATGCCTGTTTTTCTTGTTCTTGATCCAGCAGACCAGCCTATGTAGGCTCATGATTTGGGAGTTCGACTTCCATTAGGTCCACCTGATGGGAGAGCTCCAGTAGCTCCTGTAGCTCCAATTATACTAGTGTATAGACACCTCCGACTTCACCTACAGGATCACCTTGCTTTGTAGATGCTTCACCTAAGTTCGATCCAGATTTTTTTGATGAGGATCCTACTAATCAAGCATCTCCTAGTACTAATGTTGGTTATTCTCCTGTCCGGCCTAAGTGGTGGGCTAAGACACTTGCTGATCTTCATGATGATGAGCTCATTGATGGGAGAACTACTCAGAAAAAATGCAAAACTACAAATTCTATTAAATTTGCTCTTAAGGCCAACATTCACAGTGTGTTTGAACCTCAAACATATTCCGAGGCTAAAGGAATTCCAGAGTGGGAATAGGCCATGACATTTGAACACCAGAGCTTGCTGAAGAACAACACTTGGGTCCTTTCTGATCTTCCACCAGGGAAGAAACCCATTGGCTGCAAATGGGTCTACAAAATCAAATACAAATCGGATGGTACTTTGGATAAGTACAAAACTCGTTTAGTGGTGAAGGGCTTTTCTCAGTGTCAAGGCATTGATTATGAGGAGGCCTTTGCTCCTACTGCAAAGACGAGCACCATCAGATTAGTCCTAGCCATGGCAGCACAATTTGGCTGGAAGGTCCATCAGATGGACGTCAAGAGTGCTTTCCCAAATGTTGATCTCCATGAAGAGGTCTAGATGATGTAGCCTTCTGGTTTCAAGGTTGCTGGTAAAGACCATCAGGTTCTCAGATTGGCAAAAGCTCTCTATGGCTTGAAGTAGGCCCCTCGGGCATGGTACATAAAAATTGATAAGTACCTCAGTGATCAAGGCTTCAAGAGGAATTCTTTAGATTCAAATCTGTACATCAAGACTACTGATAGTGACATCATTCTCCTGGTTATTGATGTGGATGATCTGATCATCACTGATAGATCGACATCTTTGATTCAGGGAATCAAACTGAATTTATGCTAGTCTTTTGATATGATTGACCTTGGGTCATGCATTATTGCCTAGGTGTTGAAGTTTGGCAACAGTCTTCTGGTATATTCACTTCTTAGTCCAAATATGCCAGGGCCCTGTTAGACAATTTTTGTATGCAGGATTGCAAACCTGTATCTACACCTATGGAGAAAGGTCTCAAGTTATTGACAAAGTCTGATTCTCCTTCCGTTGATGATACTACATACAGGCAACTAGTAGGCAACCTCATCTACTTCTCTGCTACTAGGCCTGATATCAACTTCGCACAGTGAGCTATATTTCACACTTTATGACAGCTCCTAAGGCTGATCATTGGATGGCAGCAAAGCGTGTGCTTCGTTATGTGAAGGGCACTTCATATTATGGACTTCTGTACTCTTAATGTTCTAATCCTAAACTCAGCGGGTTCACAGATTCTGATTGGGCAGGCTCTGTTGATGATAAAAAGTCAACGTTTGGATATGTGTTCAGTTTGGGATCTGGCGCAGTCACATGGACCAGTAAGAAGTAGCAAGCAATTTCTCTCTCCTCTATTGAGGCCGAATATAGAGGGACTGTTAAGGTAGGATGTGAAGCTGTTTGACTTTGTCGGATGCTTGGGGATAAGAAAATGTCAGCAGTAGGACCGACTACTCTATTTGTTGATAACAAAGGCGTTATCAAGTTAGCACGAAATCCAGTCTTCCATGAACGAACCAAGCATGTGGATGTTCATTGTCATTACATATGACAGCTAGTTGAAGATGAGACTATAGATTTGCAGTATGTTCCTACCAAAGATCAGACTGCAGACATTCTCACCAAGCCTCTTGGTCCTGATAAGTTTGTCAAATTCAGAGGACAGCTTGGTGTGTTAGATAGAGTAACCATTAAGAGACGGTATTACACTAACAGATAAGTCGTCTATTATTAGTTAATGGTTATCTATTGTAAATATCTAATTAGCTTTAGTTTTCTTTCGTTTTTTGCTTTCTCTAGAATAGAATGTTTCTATTCTTTACGATCGTTTCCCAAGGAAACATTGTCTTATTCTTTTGTTTAAATTGACTGTATGGTCTCTGTTAATAACAAGCAAGTATTTACCAATTACTTCCGTAATAATTTCTCCTAATTGAACTACATAGTCTCATCTACATATCCATATTCGTTGACATCCTTTAATCCATATTCTTTAACATAATGTATCATGATCATTCTTATTTACTCCAAATGTAAAATCAACTTATATACACTAATGTAGGAATGAAATGAAAAATACAGAATTAAATTCCTTTCCATCATGTCACAATAGTCATAAACCATGATTAACAACATAACATAAAATTACCATATAGTCTAAATAATTGGAATATCACTGTCCATAAAACCCAATGTACCAAAGTAGCATAATCATGGCATCTAAGTCATACATAAGCATGTACTAGCATGATTAGTCGCATCATTGGAATCATCACCTCAACCGAATAATACAATACAACCTAAATAATTCGCACTAGAATCACACATAATGTTGACTTCCTTGCCATTTTAGAATCCCTCTGTCTAGTGCATATTCTTCTCATCATACTACCCTTTTCAAGTTAATCAACTATAAAATATCCCATCATTATTCCAAGATAAAACATAATCCAAAAAGTACTTAAGCTGACTAATCAAGTTGAACACTAGTTATGTCATCATAGATTCAGCAATTAATCATAGCATATAGGGTAGATGAGAACAACTTCTACCAACATACCTAATTTGCCTATTTATTTTAGTTAAACCCTTGTTTGATTTATATCATAATTTCATCATCTAACTCTATCAAGCATATATGAAAGTAGCCTCAAACTAACATTTACTCTTAGCATTCCCACATCGATACTCACCATAGCATAGTACTATAACATTTTACCATAAGCAGCCTTTCGAAATTCTATATTTTTAGCTCCTGATGTTAGGTTATCACATTATGGTTTCCAAGTTCCTTCATACTTCTACAACAAATCCCAATGAAGGTATATGTTAGATAACTATTGCCAATATTATCATTTGAATTTGTAAAGCTATGGTTTTATTTAGTGCATAATAGGAGGGGTCTTACAAGATTGTTATAATGTAAAATTAAACAAGTGCCACTTAGTGGCTAAGTACTTGCCTTTAGTAGAAGCAATAGTGAAAATAATTATTATTATGATAAGTATTAAAGATATTGATATTTTTATTATTATTATATTTCAACTATTGTACTAAAATTAAGTATTTATTTGATATATTTTAATTTAAATTATAATATTTTATAATAATTAAATTAATATTTGTGAGAAAATTTTATAATATCCTATTAACATAAATATTTAAATATACAATTAAAATCGGTGCAAAGGGAGGGTCCCCCATCCCCCCCTATATAAGTTGTAAAGGCCCCCCTAGGGCCTTTGCACCGCACAACCGGCAATTGATTGCAGGGCCCTTTGCACTATAACACGCATGCACCACGTTAAGAATATACTGCAGGGGTGGCGGCTGGGGCCATCTTCTATACGTATGTGTGTGTGTGTATATAATACTATTATATTGTATAAAATATATTTTTAGTTTGATTATAATATTTTGTAAAGAAAAAGAATTTACTTAATATAATTCAAAAAATTATAAATGGTGTGTGTTTTAAGAATTCGTCATATAAGGCTCAAATGAATTTGACCAATCAAATGCTTGAAAAATAATTTGTCAAATTTTTAAACTTAAAAAATGAGCTTTTATATTATATATAGTATAAAGTACATAAGTTATAACTAAACATCAAATATGGTGAATTCTAATTGGTGCAAAGTACTTATTTTAATCACGAATTCATTAACTGTTGCAATAGTAATTAGCCTATTGGCAAGTACTAAATTAACACACCTAGAAGTTAAGGGAATGAGGCAACTTTGTCTATTGCTGCAGAAGACCATGATTGAAAAATGATTTTCTTGTCATGACTATTGAAATCAAGACTTCAGAAAAATCGAAAGTATTAATCCATGACCGATCTCAATCGGCATGTATGGATTGCGTAGTTAAAAGTGTTGAAGATTGTAGCTGCGATAGAGATTTTTATCTTTGATTTTATAAAATAGAAATGTGTTTGTTATGACCGTCATGGTCATCTTCAGCTGAAAGAGACACTTGTGAGAATATTTAAAGATAATGTTATGTAAAAAGACGTGTGATATGTCATGCGAGGAGGCATGCGTATGGAAATATGAGGTGTTGAATATTTGGAAATATGAAGGGTCTTGTATTAGAAATTTTAAGAGACCTTTGTGTGTATTTGAAGATTCTCATTTCAATCTATTTATGTGTATGCTCAAATTATTGTTTGCAATCAAGTGAAAACCTTGTACATGAACTTTTTAATATCAATAAAAGATAAATTTTGCTGGTGTGGCTGCGTTTTTCCCTTCAAGTGGAAGAGTTTTCCCAGGATGTGCATATTATTTACCTTTTCTTATGTTATGTTATCTTTATTTTTGTGCTAAAAACTTAACATGGTATCAGAGCCTAGTTTAATAACATCAATAAGAAAATTGTTTAACACCAAATGTGATAGTTATGGTAGCTGTGAGAGGACTTTTTTAATGTCTCTTTTGATATTATTTCCTTATATGTTCAGAAACTATCAAGAAAGGAGGTTTCTCTTTTTTATTGTGTATGCATGTGCGATTATTCTATTGCGGCAATATCTAACTGAAAATGGGTTTTATTATCTCTAGAATTGGTTTGAGAGCCAATCATTGGAAGGGCACCATGATCTCATGGCATTGCCTTGGCACTGTTTTTGATTTTTTTAATCTATTTATAAAGGCTATTGCTTTGTTAGGAGGAGGTCACACTCCATTTGTGGTCTTTTCGAGAAGCATACGCTGGTTATTGTGAAGACTCTTTATGTTTAGAACCATTTGCGTTATCTCCTTGCATTGATGTTCATGATATTGTGCCTCAAGACTTTTTACCTCTTTTTTCTTTTCTTTTTCTTTGCAGCGATAGAGACGTGTTGGGCAAGCATTTAAGGCCCTTTGCATCCTATCTTCCTTCACTGGACATTTTTGCAGTCACTAGAATAGTGTATTGAGGTATTTCTCATCTAGTTTGATGAGTATTGCTCTGAAAACCGTTAGACTTCAAGCTTAGCGACACCTTAGGATTTCAACTTTGCTCTATTTATAAACTGCGATGAACTCTTTCCTTGGCACTTTCAATAATACTTAGCGGTCAAAATCTTTCTAATATATTTCCTTGCCTAGGTAAGTGCGATCCTACCAACGTGGTTGATGGAGAAAAGTTGCGTGTTCAAGAGCAACCACCATGGGAAACACACATAGCAGAAAGAAAATTATGGGTGCAATCTGATTGAGCATTGCTTGGAAAGACAAAACGTCTGTTTATTTCTGGTGTCCATTCATCATTTTTTACAAATGTCATCAAATATTGGGCTCAATTTGGTTTGTGTTGGCATTATGAGACATCTTTAGTTACGATAGCTGGGGAGTTTATCTAGGTGGCAACAATTCTCACTCTATTTCTCTCCTGTTTGTTTTGCTGGATTTTTGATGACATGCCTTGTTCTTTATTTTGAAGATATTTTGAAGATCATAGGTTTCGAATACTGTGTGTTGGACGTGAACCTGATGAGACATAGTTTGAAGAGCAAGATTCAACACAGAACTTGTCGATGTGCTTGATCAAAAGTTTAGCGGTGGTTAATTAAGATATGCGTTTAGGATATGGCAAACTCAGTTTTGCTTCCCTCAGATTTTTTTTCTGGTATCTTATTCATCTACCGATGTGTTTTGTGGTATTGTGTTTGATAGAAGACGTCTTCTGTTCTCTCTGTTAACTATTCATCTGCCTATGATCTATGTGATGTTGGATATGATGATAGAAGTCTTCAGTTCCATTACTCCTGCATGATTATAGAGTGCAATTTTTTCCTTTTTCTCTGATCTTTGAATCAATCCTTCAAGCGAAAAATGAGCTGCTTAGATGCCTTGTTTTCTCTTTGGAACAATTCCTTCGCAGGTGCATACCTTATTGCCATTGATGACAGTAACGTCCAGGGCCTGTCTGAAGATGTATTCATATAGAGAGATTGCTTTGTTTTCAGATCTTTCATTGGCCTCCGCTTGTAATTGATGAGATAAATGACTAGGTGAAGATCTTCAGAAATATATAAGAATTTGACATCAATGTCAACCTCCACACCGTAATGGTGTGTCCAGAGTCTAAGGAATCAAGTGTTGTTGTCAAAATGGCATCAAGAGTTTTCATCGAGCAGAGGGATGGTTGTGAGCATCTAGGGAGGCAGCGATGTCAAGATGGCACGATGTGCTCTGGAGATAAGTATTTTGCTTAGTTACCGGATTCGTGCCCTAGAGGCCGGATCCGGATCCAGATTCGTGCCTGGATTCATGTAGATCCAGGCAGGATCCTTGTTTTACACAGTGGATTCGTCCGGATTCATGGCCCACGAATCCTGACGAGGATCTGCATGAATCCAGGCACGAATCCTCAAGGATCCAGCGTGAATCCTCAAGGATCGACAGGTTTAAGTGAGTCTAAGTTATTTAATATGACTTTTTAAACTATATTTTTTTGCTTTCTAGTGCTAAAATGACCTTTTTATGCATTATATACACTAATAAATGAGAGAAACAAATATATATATAGTTGGGGCTTGGGCAAGATCAGTAATATATATATATATATATATATATATATATATATATATATATTCACGAATCCCCCACGAATCCTAATCGGGGAAAAAAAAAATCACAAATCCACGGATTCGATTCACGTGCCCCCGAATCGGATTCGTATCCCGAATCGGTAACTAAGGTATTTTGTGATAATATCTTTGATTTATTTGAAATATTTTATGCTTTTAATCAGGAATATTGATTTTGTGTATTGTGATACTTCACATTCATAAAATTTTGATCAATGAGTGATTTCGACATTTTGAAGGTTTAGCAGTAACAGGAATCTTGTTGCTTTGTTTGAGTTCCACAAGTTGTTGTAGCAGACATGTTCCAGTAACAAACCAAGTACTATAATCCATGATTCATTAAGGGATATTATAGTAGTTGAGAACTATCAACAGATTGTTCATTTTATGGTTGATTAATGCCTAAACTCTGAAAGAGAAGTACCCTTGGTTCAAATTTATGCGAGTATTTGGAAATGGTTGGAGGTGCCAACACACAGAAGTTGCTAACTCGTTTTGTAGATCAATGTGTTTCTAATCATGCCTTGGTGTTGTAGAGATCAAACCAGAACATTTAGGCCTGCAGTGTTACTTTAGAAGCTATTCAGAGATGTTGTTAGAAGATAAGGAGATAAGTATTTTTGTTCTTATGATGTTAGTATCAGATTTTTGATAGTGAAATTTATGCCATAAGCATTGGATTGGCTGTAGAGGCACAAAACATAATCTCTTCTGTGTGTATATTTGTGCGCATGTTGAGATTAGACCATAAAGAGAAGCATTTATGATTTTCTCTCGAATATTGATTATAAATAATGATTGCTTTTAGCATTGATGGTTATGAGTTATTAATATCTCTCATGGTTGTAGGGTGCAACAAAGAAGCAATTAGATAAATGTTGCTTTGATGATACATATTTAGAGGGAGACCACTCGGGTTCAGAGGGAGGTTACATCAGATATCTTATTGTGATGAACTAGCTGTCCCTACTGAGAGGGAGTTTCTATTGAGAGATAATATCAGTTGCTAATACATTCTTCTTTGGGAGAAGTTTGAGGTGAAAGCCCTCCTTCCACCCTCTAAGAGTAGGTATGGTGGACCACTCTTTGCGAGTAGGCTTGGTGGAAAGACATTTTTCTTTGGGAGAAGTTTGAGGTGAAAGCCCTCGTTCCACCCTCTGCGAGAAGGTATGGTGGACAACTCTCTGTGAGTAGGCATGGTGGAAATATATTTTTCCTTGAGAGAGGTTTTGAGGTGAAAACCTTTGTTCCACTCTTTGCAAGTAGGCATGGTGTAAGTCATGTGTGTGACTTCATTTTATGTGCTTATGAATTAACTGTGGCGAATTATGTTATGATGATGTGAATTTATCATCTTTAGTTGCAGCAATGTGTGCCATCCTAACTAAAGATCTCTCTCTTGCTAAGAGGGAGTGTTGAAGATTGTAGTTGTGATAGATATCTTTAACTTTGTTTTTATAAAATAGAAATATGTTTGTTATGACCGTTATGGTCATCTTAAGCTGAAAGAGACATTTATGAGAATAATTAAAGATAATATTATGTAAGGAGACATGTCATACATCATGTGAAGAGGCATGCATATGGAAATATGAGGTGTTGAATATTTGGAAATATGAAGGGTCTTGTATTAGAAATTTGAAGAGATCTTCGTGTGTATTTGAAGAGTCTTATTTCAATCTATTTATGTGATTGCTCAATTTATTGTTCGCAATCAAGCGAAAGCCTTGTACATGAATATTTTATTATCAATAAAAGAGATATTTTGCTGGTGTGGCTAGGTTTTTCCCTTCAAGTGGAAGGGCTTTCCTAGGATATATGTTTTGTCTTTTGTGCATTTTATTTACCTTTTCTTATGCTGTGTTATCTCTATTTCTGGGCTAAAAATTTAACAAAAAGTCTACTATAATTCTCAAATAAAACACCCAAAGGAGTACAGATTTAAAGAGGGGCACTGTAAAATGGTAAATATCTTAAAGGTGTGTAGCCTCTTCTCCCGTAGTGTGATCAAAAACTTCTACTCATTTCTTCGTAACCCTGCACTTATAACACAAAGTTTAAGAAATTCATGTCAGTACTCTTTTGAGGCATTTAATTCCTCTTAATAAATGCATCTTTATCTCGACTAAACTGTCTTTTCATTTTTTTTTTCTCCATTTTTAATCCCCAAAGAAACAATTAAACCCCACCAAATTCCTAAGAGACCAATCAGAATTAGCAATTAGCTTTTAATATTTATTTTTTAAATCAAACCTTTCCAAATTGGAAATATGACACTTGATTGCCCATAAAAATTAAATAGGCTGAGGGTCTAGTAAAAACATTGGTTACTTGCCTTATATAAGTTAGTGACTAACAAGATTTTTGTGAATGAATTGTAGCTTCGATCGGTTTATTCTTATCAATGAAATCAAATGCTAGGCCTATCAACCTTGAGCATTTGATCTCTATCCTTTTGTATTCTGCTATGATTATTGGCTATCATAATACACGATTAATAAATAGTAAGATAACAATTATGTTGTGTTCCCTCTAGGGCTAACAAAGATTACTTGCATACATAAGTAAAGTACTCAACAATTGATAGAAAGGTAATATAATTGTATTGTATTCATTAACTCATTGCTACGTACAAGTTTCATCATACAAGTGTCTTACATCAAGAGAGAAGTGTGTACATATAGTGTCTGAGGGAATGCGAAGTGAACCATCGCATCCATATAACTTCTTCGGACGGACCAACCCTCTAACTACCCTTTTTCCTGACAACATCATCCCCCCCAAAAGAAAAGTCGTCTCCTGACGACTTAAAACTGACAAAATAGGACACAACTATACAAATATATTAGAAAACAAGACTAAGGGGGAGGTTGTGTCCTTGGGGTGTTCAGCAACCGACGCAATTCGTAAACTTGCTCTGTGCGGATGTGCAAATCCTTTTGAGTCCTCGTATTGACCTCTATGGCCTCCTTTAGCAAAAGTGCAACCTCCATGGCCCAAGCTTCCCTCTGCATGCAGATTGCTTTAGCCTCTTCTAGCCCCTTCTCTACTAGTTCCTTATCCCGTAAGAGCGTTGTTCGCTCTGTTGCCCAAGCTGCCTACTCAGTAGCCAAATCAGTAGCTAGCCCCTCTCGTCTCAACTTCTTTGGACCTCTTAGCCACCACTTTGTCTGCCTCTACATGTCGTTGAGCATAGTAGGCATCCTTGTATGCTGCTACTATCTCACGTGCGAGCCTCTCCATGGTGTTGGTGACTGGTCCCAACTTGGGTTCTGTAGCCTAGTCAACCAACATCTCTGGCGTCTCTACTGCTGGCCACCCTCTTGCCTCAAAGCAAGAATGGAACTGCTCAGGGCATGTTTGCCTCATGTAGGCCTGGATCAGCTGCAATTCTTGTGTCCTGGTCAAGGCATGTTGTCCAATCACCCATCCTCTTTCCAACACATTCTCTAGAGATCTGATGTATGCCCTAGATCTCTCCTCATCCAACCCGTAAGAGAAGCTCTCCTCATCATCCTCCTGCCCAATCTGCTGGTCTAAATCAATTTCCATGCCTCCTATGGCAGCAACTTCCACTTTCGATACAGCGTCCTCATTGGGCGCATCCTTGGATAATGGACTCTCCTCGTGCGGTGTTGCTGTTGGTGCTCTGCTCAAACCCTCTTCCCGTTGTGGGGACTCAATGGAGGGGCTGACATTGGTAGGAGTGAGTTGGAACAGCTGTCTTAGTAACACACTAGCTTGAACCATCACTTCAACACCCTCGACCTCTACCTGTGCTAGCTCGGCCATACCCATGGTTCGACCAACAAGGATGAAGCTATAGTAACGACAACCTTTATGCCAATCACCTCAAGTCGAACTTGAGGCGCTAGTAATCCACTCTCATCTGGCTTTGGCACCTGGTGCATCTCCATGAGCCCTTCGGTTGGAATTGCAACTACTGGATCTGGGGCAACTAAATCAAAAGGAACGTCCACGACTTGAGTTTGGGATGGCTCCATTTGGTTAGATACTATTGTGGTCTCCGTCATGGGCGTGGGTGGTCTCATAACAATCGGCGGATGCCTTTGACCAAATGGTAGAATAGGTGGCATGGAAGTGGTGGCTATCAAATGCGCCAAAGTAGGCAACCGAGGAGGACTGAAAAGTGTCTTGAGTGGGGTCTCTGCATCTGTCTCATCGGTCCCAACCTCGATGACAAAAGTGCTATCTCCCTTTGAAATAGTCCCACCACTCTCCATGGTATCCTCCCGACCACTATCAGTGTCGCCATAGGCGTCTAATTCCTGCATCACCCTCTTCTGGCTAGCCACCGTGCCACCAGTGTCCAAATGTTGCCAGTAGAATATGGGAGGTTCATCCTTGGCCAGCTTGCCTTTTGGTGGAACCTCTAGCACATCTGCTGGAATCTGATGGAGCACGACCTCCAAAAATAATCCAATCGCATGGTGCGACATGTAGAAAGTTCGATGCTACAACGTCATGAACTCCATACGTTTTGCTAAGACTGATGCCTAGTCATAGACCAACCCATTCATAATCCTATTCATGAAAACTATTTGAGATAAAGCATTGTCGGAAGCCCTGCTTGCCCCTATCAGCCGACTCTTCATGACGTCCATGATACAACGCCACAGCCCTTCCCTGATAAAATCCCCTCGCATTGCACGACTTTTGGTGCCTTTTAGGACTGAGTTGAATTCTTCTGGTGTGAGGTCGCGACCAACCAACTTAATCCAGTGCTCTTTCCTGTCCTGTGGAAGCTTATGATTTTTTGTTACCACTTTACATCTGCCTTACTCCGAAATCTCGAATACTCTTATAAAATCATTAGGTTTGAATGAAACCATAATGGGATGTTTCCTATACTCAAAGGAACTTTGCCGACTATACCTGACATATGATTCAATCATGGTGCGCAACGCTTGCTCAAATAGCTGAATAGAAAAGACAAGCATTTGGATTGCCCAGTGTACCTGTGCACGGACCGATATTTGCTTGATGAGGTCTGTCTCTGGTGTCTCTTGCCACCATCTCTGACATTCAATGCCATTCAAACCTTCGAATTGTATAGTGAGATAAGAAATGTCTGCCTTCTGTGATGACTGTTGCACTTTAGGACACACCTTCTGCTTCTTGCTACTTGATGCCCTTGGCCCTGCAACACAGACTCTTGAGGGAAAAACTCGTGCATTTTTATCCATCTGAAAACTAGTTCTCTTCAATTGATTCTTCCTTTGTCATCTTTTCCTTGCGGATTGCATACTTTAAATTGATTAACCGTTTCTTGTTTGTGTGTCACAACAAAACGGGTATGATTCTCGCGGTGTCCAACTCCTTTCTGCTTAGTCCGTACGCGGCCCTTGTCTATTGCCCTTTCTTCCTCTGCCATATTTGTCCGCTGGCTTGTCTTGCTTCCTCGTGGCGATATGGCTTGTATTGCCCAATGTATTCTCGCGCGGTATGTTTTTTTCTCGCTCCCCCTGCGGTATGGTTTTTTTTTTCCTATGCCTCCTCCCGCGGCATGTCTTTTCTCTTACACTTCCTGCACCATGACATGTCTTTTTTCTTACACTTCCTACGTCGCCGCATGTCTTTTCCTTTAGATCTCTTGCGACAGATGAGCTTTTAAGACACTTGTGCCACGAGACACTTCGTGTCCGCAGGCCATGTTGTGTTTGTGGGACACTTTGTGTCCGCGACCCACGTCGTGTCCGCAGAACACTTTTTTTTATAATTCAATTTTTTTTTCTTAAAATTTTGTGGCTTGTGGAGCTCATTAGTTTGCCTGGCTCCCTTTGGTGGTAGGTTTTCAACTTCGATCCATTAACGGCTTCCGAAATCTCCCTACCATCAAGTTTTCACAACTTTATTGATCCATTGGCTACCACTTCTTGGACTTTATATAGACCTAGCCATTTCACCTTAAACTTCCCAAGCTTGATTTCATTTCGCCCATTAAATTTCAACACTAACTGTTCAGGTATAAACTGCATTCGACGGAGATGTTTATTGTGCCACACCTTCCTTCGTTGTTGTGCCACATCCATTGCCCATTGCACCATGGCTCTTTTCCCATCGAGCTTATTTAAGTTATAAAGTCTTTCCCTTAGACTATCCATGTCACCAAGCTTGTTATCAATGGCTATCCGTAGGCTAGGGACCATGAATTTGGCAAGAACCATTGCCTTTTGGCTGTACATCAATTGGAAAGGTGTTTGTCCCGTGGTCACCTTGTAAGAAGTCCTGGAGGCTCACAACTCTAACGGTAATCTCTCTTCCCATTCTTCGCCTTCGATCCCACAAGACTTATTGATGACGCCTACTATGATTTTATTAGTCGCCTTTGCTTGACTATTCGCCCGAGGATAGTATGGGCTTGAGAGTGTATGGAAAATTTTAAACTCTATGGTCAATAACTTAATAACATGATTCATGAAATGTCCATCTCTGTCACTTGTATGGTAGTATGGGCTTGAGAGTGTATGGAAAATTTTAAACTCTATGGTCAATAACTTAATAACATGATTCATGAAATGTCCATCTCTGTCACTTGTTAATTATAGTGGTATGCCATATCTGGTTATGATTTGTTAATAAATGAACTTCGCAGTGCTTAGGGCCGAGTTGTCCGTCAATGCACGTGCTTTGACCCACTTTGTTAAATATTCCGTGGCAACCACAATATATTGACATCTTTGTGCACGACTAGCCTTTAAAGGACCGATGAAGTCGAGTCCCCATCTCTCAAATAACTCGTGGGCATGGGAAGGGTTGAGAGGCATAAAATCTCGTTTGAGGGGTTTTCCCACCCGTTGGCATGTATCACAGCTGACCACCCATTCTCGGGCATCATTGTATAAAGTTGGCCACCAGAGGCCTGCTAAGAGCACTTTTCTTGCTATCGTGTCAGGACCCATGTGTCCTCCTGCGGGTCCTTCGTGAGCTTCCTGTGACACACTTGATACTTCCTCCTCCATCACACATCGCCTCAGGATTTGTTATGGGCCCATTTTGTACAACAATCCATTAATTAATCGGAAGGTCCTGCTCTTGAGGACCAACTTCCTTTGCTCACCTAGAGGCATGTCTAGAGGGAACTGAGTTGTGGATAGATACTCCCGTTTACTTATATACCATTTAGGGAGTATGGCAATATGAAACAGAAGGGAGTCTGGAAAGTTGTCATTTACTCCAACTGGTGGTTCACCAAACTTTATCTGTGACAATTGGTCTGCAATAACATGGCCATGGCCTGGCCGCACAACAATCTTGAACGTGAACTCTTGGAGTAAGAGGAGCCATCGACTCGCCCTCCCTTGAATAATCGATTTGTTAACCAGGTACATAAGGGCCTAGTGGTCCACATAGAAGGTGAATGATGTTGCCAGTAAATAATGTCTGAACTTTTGGACCGAATAAACTATTCCCCAGGCCTCCCGTTCTGTGGTGCTATAGTTCTTCTCGGCATTCGATAGCAACCTACTTGCAAAGTAAATTGGGAGTCCATGTGTCCCTTCCCGAGCCAAGGTTGCTTCGATGGCAAAATTTGATGCGTTGACATGTACATGGAATTCTTTGTCCTAATTTGGAAATGCAAGAATAGGAGCTCCCAACAATCTTGTTTTCGGAGTTTCGAAGGCTTCCTTCTGTTCTTCCTTCCAAACATACGGTTCCCTCTTCCGTGTGAGCCTATCCATCAGATATGAAACTTGTACAAAGTTTTTGATGAACTTCCGGTAATATCCGATGTGGCCGAGGAAAGATTCGATGCCTGTTATGTCGGTAGGAGCCTCCATTTCCACTATTACTTGTACCTTATCAAGGCCCATTTTCAATTCTTCTTTGAACACTATATGCCTAAGTAACTTCCCTTGAGGCACCATGAACCGACACTTATTGAGGTTTAAGTGCTATATGAGCTCACTGACATCTTTCCATACACTCCCCCAAGGCTGCAATGTGCTTATCTTGACCACTGAATATGTACCAATCGTCCAAGAATGCTTTGAAATTCCCTATTGACATCTTATAAAAAAATATGTAAGATAATCCGTTGGAAGGTTGTTGGTGCATTGCATAGGTCGAAGGGCATTCAATTGCATGTGTATACATCATCCTCCACTATGAAGGTGGTTTTCAGTTTGTCCTCTTCCGCAATGGATATCTAGTTGTATCCAGAGAACCCATCCATGAATGAGTAAATTTTGTGGCCGGCTACCTCCTCCATTATGCTATTTGTGAACGGAATGGGAACGGGTCCTTAATGGTTACTGCGTTCAGACGTCGAAAATCCACAAAAATGCAGATCTGGTTTGCTTCGGTCTTTAGGGAGATCACGATGGGTGAAACCCATTCATTCGTTTCTACCTGAAAGATAATACCTGCATCCAACATTCATTCTATCTCGGCTTCTACTCTTGCGACGTAGTTCTTATTCATCATGTATGGCCTCTTCCATATTGGTTGGGCTTTGGGGACTAGGGGAATTCAGTGTACGCATAGCTCTGGGGGTACACCCTTCAGGTCGTTGTAAGTCCAGGCGAAGATGTCCTTATATTCCATAATTTTTTTGAATGTTGCCATTTTTAACACCGGGTCCCAGTCATCCCCAATTAGGATGGTCTTCAGGTTCGTCTCGTCTCCAAGGTTTATTTCCTTCAGTTTTGCCTCCTTGTATTGGATTTGCTCATCCTTAGGGAATTGGTGGGTAGGACTATCCTCGATTTGTGCTTCGCTTTCCTTATACTCTTTGTATTCGTGAGGGAACTCATTGGGATCTTCTTTGATTTCAAGCACATTACAGGACGGAGCGAATAGTTCATAGTTATTCATTTGCCAATGGAATAAGCTATCCATGGATTCTGTGTCCTCTTCCAACTCGAGTACCCCTTTGTCATTAGGCTCCATGCGCCTCTACCCTTCGTCTCCCCATCATCAGATTCCAAATTTGATGAGGATGCTATTTCTTCGTCCACCATCTGGGTTTTGAGATCCATTACAAATTTTCTTCCCCCCTTTTTGAATGATAGAGTATTCTTTTTCCAGTTATGGTTTGCCCCTGCGGTCACCAACTACCCTCTTCCTAGGATTGTGACATATCCTTTCCGCTTGAGGGGAATCACCACGAAATCCAAGATGAATGGTTGTGTACCAATGGTTACCTGTTGCGCCATCAAGGATCCCAATGGTTTAATGCCATGTTGATCGACCTCGAGTAAGTTTAAGTTTAGCAGCCACAACATTGGATTTCCAAGACTCTTCCAAGTGTCCTTGGGTAGAACGTTCACCCCTGACCCACCATCCACAATTGTGTTGGTGATGACGGTGCCGAGGATACCCATCTCCACTATTGCAAGATTTCGCCCACTATTTATAGCCAACGTCATTGGATATGTTGCAGAGTTGCCAGGAACCTCCCTTCGTTCCATTGTACTTATTGAAACCATTGGGCTATTGAACAGGGCTGCTTTCAAATGTGGCATTGTTTCCACAAGATCCTTGACCTTCACAGGTACTTCTAACTACATATGCCTTAAAATGTTTTACTCGGCTATGGTTCGAGTGGAAGTACCGGAGGTATGTCTTGGGTCCTTCGGGCCTATAATTCTTTTTCAATCTCGGCCTTCGCCTCAAGTAGTCTTTCCTTTTCCATACGAGGGTTAGGGTAGGTGGCCTTTTTCGCTTGTGCCCTTGTGATTGCTAGAATGTCCTTCGTGTCTCCTTTCTCCATATCAAGGAGGTTGCAGCCAGACTTGGGACAGGTGGCCTCCTCATGGTCTCTTGGTCCGCACCACCTACTTCTGGTAGTCCCTGGTAAAGTGTCCTCATTTGTTGCAGTTCCTACATTGAATCATTGGCCTCCCCTTCGCATCATATTGGATCCTAGGGTGGTTGTTATTATTGTTTGCTCTGCCTCCCCATCGGTTGTTTCTGTAGCTGCCAGATGATGCAGTATTGTTATTGTTTTGTTGACCCCCCGTTCCAGATGTAGAAGGTTGTTCTTATGCAAAAAACACTACTTGATTCCTAGCCCTCATATTATAGGGACATTCTTTCGTGGAATGTTCCACAATTTGGTAGATGTCGTAGAAGGATTTTTTTGAACACGAACCCTTCGTGTGCTCGACCTCCTTGCATTCCATACACCACACCTAGTCCTCGATTTTACTTGGTCCTTCCTTCGACATCTTAAGTTCCCTCATCATTCTCTGGAGATCTTTCTGTAAAGCATGGACTTTGTTTGTGGATTCCCCATCGTTGCTTCCCTTGGAGGAGTCATCATCCGAGGACTTACTCTTCTTGGAGGTTTTGCATTTTCTTTCCAAGTCGATTGCGTGGTTATACACATTCTTGTACGATGTTGGAGGGACAATCTTAATCCTTTTCCGATTGGAGGCCTTTAGTCCTTCGATGAACCACTGTTTCTTCAGTTCATCGGCTGGGGCCGATGCCATCTTTCCGATTAACTCCTTCAGTCACCACCCATAGGCCCTATCAAATTCATTCTTATCTCTCAATAATTTGAAGTTTGTTTGAAATTCTTTCTTTACATTTGCCCATGTTGTTATGCCGGTTTTGTCGACATTGGTGTACCAATCAATGGCTCCTCATAATGTGGCAGGGAATTGCTTAATCCACTCATCCTCGGTGACTTCGTTGGCCCTCCATATGGTTTCGTAGGTCTGGCAATGCCGGACAAGATCCTCGTTTGCTTGGCCTGTGAATTTGGGCAATTTTTTGCTTATTTGTGGCCATCACCACTGGCTGTTGTATTGGTGGTTGTTGTACTGTTGTTGGGGTTTGTGTCTGGCTGTATTGTTTAGTGGTGTAGTAGGAATGAATCCCAAACTTCTACTACAAAATTGTCTCCCCACATTTGGCGTACCAGAGTCGAACTGAGTGTCATGGTAAGGACTGAACAGGGTATCTTGGTTACTGTGTGCTTGTGCCGCCTCGACACTTTCCCCCACTCTGGTTCCTTCTTCTCCTTTGATCCTTATTTTCTCTCCGCATGGCGTGATAAATAGGTTGAGAAACTGTTCTTGCGTTCTTTTAATCAAACCTAACCTTTTCCTTGCTTCCACAAGTGACTCCTCCCTACTTCTTACTCTCCTCGGTTCCAACGAACAATTGTCTTCCCCTTCGGTTATTGCCTCTCCTGTAACACCCCCATGGTTACCTTCGGTACCACTTGTGTGGTCTCCTTTGGTTAACCTATCGGCTAGCTATCCTTCGACAAGTTGCGTAAACGTTCGTTGGCATTCTACTTGCTGGGCAAAAATTAAAGCATCATGTGTGGCTTCTAAGTTATTCGGCTGTTGCTTCTTATTCTTATCTTTATTTAGTTGATTTGGTATCAAAACATTATAATCATCTTAAAACAAAACATAGAACACTTTTATTAATTCATATTTCTATACAACAAATCAGCTCGTGATCTCATTATTATGAAATTCCTAGTGTTCTTTATTTTTCCCCTCAAGGCTTAAAACTCATGGGTTTGTTCTTCGTCGAGTGCCATCACGTTCTTCCTCCTAGTGATGGTTATGTTTACGTTTAGCAAAGTCCTAGAGGATTTGTTGTCGGCGCTGCTCATGCTCCACTTCCTCCCTTTGGTTGCTCTGTGCTATGGTTGCCTGTGCCAACAAATGTTGTAGTTGATGCAACAACCTATTCGCTGCAGGGATGATGTTGAGCGCGTCCCACACAATGTTTTCGTCGATTTCTTCCTGTACGGCTTCCCTTCATACAAAACTTTTGATCGCCGTGTGAAGTGAAACAAGGAATTCAACTGTCAGAGCATGCTCCCCTTCAAAGAGTTTCGTACCTCACATTCCCATTCACCTCAAATGGTAATCCCATTTATCCACTCATTCCGTCACTTCCCAGATTCGATCGACAACAATGCTAAATGTTTTTTCTCTAGGGCTAACAAAGATTACTTGCATACATAAGTATAGTACTCAACAATGGATAGAAAGGTAATATAATTGTATTGTAGTCATTAACTCATTGTTCCATATAGGTTTCATCATACAAGTGTCTTATATCAAGAGAGAAGTGCATATATATAGTGTCTGAGGGGATGCGAGACGAACCGTCGCACCCATATAATTTCCTCGGACGGACCAACAGTCTAACTACCCGTTTTGCTGACAACACATGTATATATATATTAAATATTATTAATATACATATATACATGATTTAAATTGAAATTAAAATAACTATTATTAATCATGATTAATGATATTAATCATTGATGCTAGAGAACCTTGGGTCAACGAGCAATTTTGCATCAACAAAAAATATTGCTTTGATTTATGTACCAGTCCGCTGTTCGTGGAGTAGTTTGTTTCTGCCCATAGTTTCTAGTTGAGCGTGGTTAATATGATGTTGAGGACCTATTTTGGATCCTTGTCCTAAGGGTGCATAAGCTTTTGAGCCCTACGCCTCGTGTTCTGTGTCATTCTTTCCGCTCTCTGTTTCCTGTGATTTCATCCACCATGGTGTGTTATTTCTTTCAGTGTGGTTTCCTATCATGACTTGGCGTCTTGCGTGGTTGGGAGCCGACTCCTCGCTCATGTATGGACCTATCCTTAAGTGTGCATAAACAATTGATGCCCATTGCTTGGGTTATGGTTTACTCATCCAAGGCAGGATCTATATTGTAATTAAATGCCTGACTGGCTGACTTGTGGTCTAGCTGGCTATATAAGAACTTGGACTAAATGTAGGAAAGCAAGTTTTGGAGTAGCATGATAGATAGAGGAAGCTGGATAGATAGTAGAAGTACCTAGATTGCGAGTTTTGGACTCTGATGTTGTAATTCACTGGCCGCAACCCAGAAAGCCTCACAGCCGGGCATGTTGGATGTTGTTACATATATTTTATCATGAGAACTGTATGATCAATCGGTAAATCAATGAATCCTATTGTCTTTTTGCTGCAATTCTGTATTTGCTTCCATGTGTACTCTTCGCAAGTTGTTAGGTGATTGGATCTGATCTCTGATTGACTTCCCTTCCCTACCAGCCTTTGTGTCAATCATGCTGTTAATTTTGTTCATATAATTAATGTTAGTTATGCTGTTAATACTAATTAATTTAGACATTAATTGATATTAGTATCAATAGTAATTAACAGCCAACACACGTGAATTAACATTAGTTTGTGATTGGTGGAAAGACATGTCCCTATGTAGACATGTCTCTACTCATATATATATATATATCGAATATGACTTGGGAGGTACCGAAATCAATAAGTGCCAAACAAGTCTCAGCAACATATTGTAGAGAAAAATTTAAATACTATAACTTCCACATCTGATCTAAATTCAGCATGGTATCAGAGCAGGTTCCTTACCAGCCCATGACATTTCAATAGTGAAAGGATGCTGCAACTCAAAAGATTAAATCTGTATTTCAAAGAGCCTTAAAGAATAATGTAGTTTGAGGAAAAAATAAATAGTGGTGATTAATTCTTCAAACCATTCATCACCTTCTGCATGATGGAATCAATATTCAACTCTCTGGTTTACAACTCGCCGTGTTCACGTGTTTGGGATACTTGTAATGGCCTCATGTTGTCCAGAACATTGAGATGTTTGACTTAGATAGCAGCAGTGCTCCAGCGGACCACCTGTAACATATGCAAACAAAGGTATGAAATGGAATATATAAATATTCAAAGGATTTATTAGCGAATATACAAACAGAAGCAAATATATTTCTTCCTGTGGACAAGAGGAAGTTTATAATATTTATGTAGAAAATATATTTCTTCAAACAAATTGGTGTTAATATTTGCAAGAAAGAGTATGGTGAACGGACATTATAATTAGTGGGAGATCTCATATTTGAAGAGAAGTTTATTTGTGTGCATATATTATCAAATACATCAATAGTTCTGAGATAGACATTTTGCCCTATATATTGTAATCTCATTCATCCAACTCCCAGGAACTTCATGGGAATTTCATTCTATTTGGAAATCACAGTAATCAGCAGAACAGATTGTGTGCATATTTAAAATAACTGAGTTGAAGAAACAAATCTGAAGAAAGTAGAAAATACAAGGAAGGTTGAATATATTGCTTGTTATTCACTGAACAAATGTATTGAAGAAATTTGGCTTGCAATGAAAAGAGAAATTGTGGGTCGGTTTCATGAAGATCGCAGTAACGGGTAGATGAAATGGTAAGGGAAAGTTAATTAAAACTACGGTTAAGCTTTCACCATAGTAACATAAAGAGAGCCAAATAATATTATGGTCCAATTTTTTTTAATCTGTTGAAGACTATATGGGTGAAAGTTTCGTATATGTTTAGGAACTGACAAAAGTAATGGTGCAATTTGCTAGTATATGGTGAGCACAAGTTGGATGCACTATCAAAAGTCTTTACTATATGTGCATCCGAGAACTTATCTCTTTTGGGTAATACCTGAATGCAGCAGACAGTAGTATTCCTAATGGCCACAAGACTTTGTTCAACTATATCTTATTCAATAAATAAGACATTGATAAATGAAGCCATTAAATCTTCAGAAGGGGAAACAATTTCTTGAATTGGAGGCTTTCTTTTTTGAGCAGCGATTGTATGAAAATATTATTTCGATCTCCAATATACGCGATGAAAGTGGTATTAATTCTTAACAATTATAACAATTATTATTCATGTTCAAACTCAGCAATAAAGAAATAAAATTTCACCGCCACTGGCCGGAGGTGCTTGCCTAAGCTTGCAGTAGATTATCGTTATATCTGGCTGCCGCTATCTAATGTTTGGGAGAATAAATGTATTTGTCTGAAGTAAACAGCTGCTTATATATTTATGACAGACATAAATAAAAAGCAGATAACTTGAAATATAGATAAGAATTATCAGTGGTTATATTTAAGGCCAAAACAAGAAATGTGATAGATACTGAGACTACTAGTGCAGAGCTCTTATGCTGCGATTCATAGCTAAATCCATTATGAAGCTTGCTTTAACATATTAAGTAAGAAGATTGATATAAGGGAGAATTTTGGCTAATATACGTATACGATAGAAGCATGGAGATTGTCATAAACTGTGGTGCTGCAGAATCAATGTTTACAAGGAGTAAATGTTGCTTATAAAGCTTTAAGCAACGTTACTGGCAAACATATAGAAATGTTGATTAAGGTGACAATCAGACAACATACAAATTAATACGAGTCAAAGCTATTGATCAACTTACCACTGCAAGAGTGATTAACATTAGTTAGTAGCTGTCAAGAGGATTATACTGAGGGGTGTCATCTGTTTGAGTGTTGAAGAGCTGCCACCTCATACTCCAACCTCTTCACAGCTTATTAAAGGATGGACAAACCTCACTTACCAATCATTGAAGAATAAGAAATGAAAAAGATATTTTACTGATTGTAAGGAGGAGATTAGAAGGAAATATATATATATATATATATATATATATTTGAATGCAGTTAGGACTAAAGGGACTAACATACAGTCTAGTGAAGAATGCTGAAGTATAAACAATAATTGCTATTAATACCCTGGAGATTACGTATGTGCAAATAGTACTTTCCAGAATTTTGGAATATATCAGTTTGAAGACAATTGCATGGCCAGCAACAGTTGCTTGTGACAGCAATAGTGGTATCAGCAAGTTTCAGTAATATCTTCATTGGAAATAGACTGGACATTTTATCTTCTGATTCCTACAGTTTTGTGTGTGAGGAGTTGGAGATTGACAAAATAGCGGGTCTGAGAATCAAAGCTTCCTGAGGCTTGCTTTGAATTATTATTTCTAATGTCTCACAAGTCTACCTGAGATACATTCATTTAATAGAGAATCAAAGTCTGTCTCACAAGTCTGTCTGTGCCTTAAACATGGAGATCGTGTGTGAGTTTCTTGAGGATGATATTTCTTTTGATCCAGCAGATACAAGTTGGCAGTAGTTCCAAAGTGATCTTTATCATGCTAGATGATTTTATGAGTTGAGATACTTGAAGATATGGGAATCTCTTGGAGCAAGATATCCTCCATGATTGGACCATGTGAGCAGGGTATGCTTTCATGACGGAGGGAGCAACTAAAAGATCTACATTAGTTAACATTTGACGATATTGATTTAGAGGGAGTAAGACCATGATGAGATGGTTGCTCTTGTATTCAATTGAGGCACATTATCACTGAAGAATGGATGACCAATATTCTCACCAAGCCTTTTTTTAGAGAGAAGCTTGGTATCTTGGAGATTGAAACCTAAGCCAAAAAGGAGTTTCAGCATCAACAATTTATAATTTGTATCCTTACATATTATTCTTCTTCCCTTTGAGAGAGAAGTTTGAGGTGAAAACCATTATTTCCACCCTTTTGGATGAGCCATGTTGGATCCACCCTCTAATATATTTCATTGTGAATGTCATGATTTCATGACTTCATTGGTTAAATGATTCATGCCACCCTGTGAAAATCATTGAGCTGTGATGATCTTTCAATGATGTACACTAGTTATTATGGTAACTGTTGTAAGGTGACGACTTTACAATAGTTTAACCTTAGTATCATGTTACTTGATATTCGTGGATGTGTCAAGATAGTTCACATCTCTTAAGTGACATTAAACTGAGTGGTGAGTTATATTACTGAGATATTTCATGGTGGATATAATGTAACGTAATATCCATGGATATGCCATGAGCAGATATCTTTTGGTAGGCATCATGTGACTTGATGCCAGTGCACAAACCATAAAGGATATTGTGAGTATGGTGAATATCATGTGACTTGATATTCATGGACATGCCATTACCCCTGATGTCACTGTGAGGTGACATCATTTATGGTGGATATCATTAGACTTGATATCTGTGGATATGCCATAAACTCTTGATATCACATTGAGGTGATATCTCTCCCACACAATATATGGATCTATTGTGTTTACATGAGGATGGTAATCATCCTCCCTACCTAAGGGGGAGTGTCAATGAATTGTAGCTTCGGGCAAATTATTCCTATCGATGAAATCAAATGCTTAAGAGGCCTATAGGCCTTCAGCATTTCTATTCTGCTATGATTATCAGCTGTCATAATACGTGATTAATAAATAGTAAGATAACAATCATGAATATTTATTAATATTGATATATACATGATTTAAATTGAAATTAAAATAACTATTATTAATGTTGTAAATTTTGTTCATATAATTAATGCTAGTTATACTGTTAATACTAATTAATTTAGACATTAATTGATATTAGTATCAATAGTAATTAACAGGCAACACATGTGGATTAAAATTAGTTTGTGATCAGTGGAAAGACATATCTCAGTGGAAAGACATATCCCTACGTAGATGTCTCCACTCATTTATATATATATTCAATCCAATATGACTTGGGAGACATTGAAATCAATAAGTGCCAAACAAGTCTCGGTACCTAATTATATAGAAAAATTAAAATACTATAACCTCAAAATCTGATCTCTATAGTTGGGGAATAATAGTTTAACCTGCAACCCTTCATCTCTACACTTGCGGAATAATAGTTTAAGTTTAACTAAATTCCTATAATTATCAGAGATCATCACTTTTGATAAATTCTTAAATATAAAATTCTCTCCCTCTATAGATTGCTAGCGTCTTTTAGGCTAAGTAATATTTTTAAGGGCTGCAACCTTGATTTAATATGGACTTGTGATTTCACCTAATTGCTGTGATATAACTTTGATGAACGCTGTGATCTCGGTAGCATTTTTGGCTGAGGCATGACACGTTGACATCCAACATGACGCATAAGTTAATGATCACTGTTCTTAATATCTCTCCATCCATGATAATGACAGTGATCTGAAGTTTAATAACCTAATGATTCTTCTATTATGGTGGGGATATGACAGTCCACCCTTCCCAAGATTTGTCCTCACATAAATTTTAAATTGGGATGATAAATTGATTTCTTAGTAGGAAGACGGCTTGACCTTTACAACTAATAATCTTTCTTTTTATGGAAATCTAACACAATTCACTTTCTTGCACCATTCTGATATTATCACAAGTTGCAAAATTGAATAACAGAACAGAGGTATTGGAAATTTGTTAGGTTTGTCATTGAAGAAAACTTTTCTTTCATCTTTCCATCCTCATCAATAAATGTAGAAGACTAATTCGGTTTGACCCATGTTTGCACAATATCCTGTATATTTCAGTGTTTCACGGGGATCATCTTGCTAGTTCATCTCTTAATTGCTCTACTCAAACCAGTGTAAACTACTTGTTACACTCACTACCAACCCAATGTGCATGTATACGCTTACACTCAGTTCTGAACTGATACAGGCTATTCTGAAAAACTTTCCATTTCAAAACATGGAAAACAAGCAAATTTAGCTAATTATGCATGCTTCATATGTCTGATTATGCAGAACTAAACGTGGCAAGAGGAATCTGTGAGAATACCAATCATCCTCAGAGCTTCCATTATGTCCTTATATTTGTTGTTCCTTGACAACTTAATTCTCAACCTCTATGCTTGGCCCTGCGTCTCTTGATTTGATAGTTGAGTTTTTTCTATTGAGTGTGTTCTGGTTTACAATCATGCCAACTAGATTGTAAATGATCCATTTTGGATCAGAAAAGAAGATACAATGGGATATATGCATCAAGATGGGTGGAAGATAAGGACAAGAACATACTATGGAGTTGGGATAAATGAGTACATGAATAAGACCACATAAATGTTATATTTAACCAGGAGATGTGAATATGGGGATAATTCCTTTCTCAAAACAGGAGACTCTTATCAACTACACACAATTGCTTAAGAAACTGCAAAGCTGCAATGTAGTACTAGTTATTACGCACACCTAAAACTCCCACATCTTTACCAATATAATACACACACAAATTCGAGTAAGGTAACAACGTGAGGAGGCTAAGCATAGAGCTGGTATCTTCAACCTGTGTCCCATATTCCATTCTCAGCTGTTAAGAGTATACATCCCATATGAATCCAATCACCCAAATACGCCTCAATTGAAGTTGCAAACATCTCCCTTGGGTACATTGTGATTTCAGCCATTTAGATAGTATATGATGCAAATCATAGATGGAAAACTCGCCGAGTTTCCTAGCTCGGCGAGTTTTTAACCAGTTAACTCGCCGATTTAAAAACTCGGCAAACTGGTAAAAACTCGCCGAGTAATCGGCGAGTAGTCGGCAAAAACTCGGCGAGTTTTTCCTAAAAACTCGCGGTTTACTGGTGAACGCAGCCTGTGAGGATTTAAGCGGCAGTGAGTGTGTTTTTTCTCATTCTTTCTTGTATTTGCATTGTTTAGAACCTTGAGGAGTGAAGAGAAGAAGGTTTGGAGGCATTCTTGGCTGATTGCAAGTGATTCAAGGCGGATTTGAGTGGATTGTAGAGGATTCTAACCGATTTTAGAAGACAAATTTTTTTCCAGGTATGTTCATCTTATCATAGTTTGAAAACTTTTTATAGTTTTATAACAAATGTTCTTTTGTTTTTGTTGTTTTTTGTAAATGTTTTCAAATCATTTAAAATCATTTTGAATCATTTGAAACCCTAGCTTCTAAGGATATGGTTGAAGTTTGTTGTTTGCTAAGGATATGGTTCAAGTTTGAAGTTTGAATCATTTGAAACCCTAGCTTCTAAGTTCTAACTTTGTTTATTCATTTCTCTATATATTTATGTGTAGGGCAACGGTCAACCATTAAAAAAATGACAAACCCACAAGAAGAGTGGCCACAAACACCATGCCCATCTGGATATATAGGCACTCGGCCTAAAAATGCAAGAGATAAGGCATGGCGGTATGCCTATGAAGCTCCAAATTCAAATGATATTGGGAAGGTGATATGCATTCCCTGTGAGAGAATTATTTCTGGAGGCATAAACCGCCTCAAATACCACCTTGCAGGCATAAAGAAACATGACTCAAATCCTTGTCTCAAGGTAACTGATGAAGAAAAAAGATTCATCCATGCCTTACTTGCAGCTGCTGAAGAGAAAAAATTGAATAGGGAGAGGGCAAAAATAGCTATGAGGGCAGCCATAGCTGAATCTGAAGGAGCTCCTTTTGATATGCAAGAGGAAGAAGAAGCACTTGAGAACATACCAGGATCTCTTCGTGGCCCACGGATCCGCAAACAAAATTTCTCTTTTACCGGTTCCACTTCTTCTACATCTCCTACTTCTTCATCATCACCATCCAGATCCCCATCAGGGATAGGTGGTTATTTTGTGCCCAGGAACACACCTGGAGCACAACCATCATTAGAGGGCACTGCATGGTTTAAGGAGGTGCATGAGCAAACTGATATTGCAGCAGCTGATTTTTGGTTTTTCAACAATATCTCAATGAATGCCGCTGATAGTCCCTATTGGGTCAATATGGTGAATGCAATGACAATATCAGGCAAAGGGTACAAGCCGCCTAATCGCAAGGATATGAGTGGAAGGTTAGTATTTTACTATTTAGTAATTGTAAATAATTGAGATTCACTTTAGTTCATTGTTATATTTTAAATCTTAATTGTTATAACTTATTTCCTAATTTTTTACTAACACTTACACTTTATTTAATATTACACTTAAATTTTGTAGGTTGCTTGACAAAGCTGTTGGTAGGGCAAGATTGTTGATAGAAGACCAAAAGAAAGAGTGGAAGAAGTATGGCTGCACCATTTTATCTGATGGGTGGACAGATGGAAGAAGTAGAACCATTATTAACTTCTTGATTGCTTGCAAAGATGATGTGGTGTTTTGGAAATCTGTCGATGCCTCCAACAAAGTGAAAAATGCAGCCACATTGGCTTTAATGTTGGAGAATGTTGTCATGGAGGTGGGAATAGAGAATGTAGTGCAAATAATCACAGATAATGCAGCAGCATATGTGGCAGCAGGTAGATTTAATTTTTTATATTTGAATCAATATGAATCATGAATGTAATGCTATGGTATTATTCAATTTAGATTTGATGTAATTTGTAAATACTAAATATGGAAAGTTTGTTACTGATTATTGATTTTTTGCTAATCTTTTAGGTAGAATCCTCCAAGAGAGGCATCCCACACTTTTTTGGTCACCTTGTACAGCACATGTCCTTGACCTTCTTTTGGAGGACATAGGAAAACTTGATTGGGTGAGTCCAGTTGTGGAAGATGCTAGGCGAGTCACGAAATATATCTATAATCACCCATGGGTTCTCAGTTTGATGAGAAAAGCCACTAAAGGCAAAGATTTGATGAGACCTGCTATGACAAGGTTTGCAACGGTCTTCTTGACGTTGCAAAGTATTCTTGACCACATATTGGCTTTGAAGCAAATGTTTGTGTGTGCTGATTGGGTTGCTTTACTTTACTCAAAGAAGCCCGAAGGAGAAGCTGTGGCACGAATAGTCTTTGATGATAGCTTTTTTGCAAAGGCTAAGGAGATTGTGGAGGTAACTTCATTATATTTTTAGACTTTTAGTTTATTCAAGTTTCATTTTCAATTCATAACTTACTATGTTATTAACTAATTTGTATTTTTCAAATTTCAAATGTAGATGTCTCTGCCCCTGGTTCTAGTCTTGCGCACATGTGATGGGCAACAATCCCCAATGGGAGGTCTTTATGGGGCCATGGATAGGGCGAAAGAGGCTGTTAGAAGTTACTATCACGGGGACAGCCTCAGATTTGACCCCATTTGGGAAATAATTGATAGGAGGTGGAACAATATGCTCCACCAACCTATTCATGCAGCAGGCTACTTCCTCAATCCCAAATTCAGGTACTATGATAATTGATTGTCCTTGAAGTTGGGATTTTAATAAGTCTTTATTTTACTTTACTTTTTAAGGTTGTGTAGTAAGACTTGATATCATTTTCTATTTGTTTTAGGGCTGATGATTCCTACTCAGATCCTAATGGAGAGGTCATGGAAGGTCTCTCTAAATGCATTGAGAGAATGATATCAAGTGAAGAGGAGAGAGACCTTATTGTGACCGAACAACAAATCTATGTGGAATCAAGGGGTCCTTTGTTCTCTTCTATGCTAGCAAAGAGAGCAAGATCTACTCAAGCACCAGGTAAAGCGTCAAACTTTAAAACTTTTGCTAATTGATAAGTTGTGCTTCTGATTTTGTTTTTTATTGCTTTATAACTTTTTAAATTTTGTTTTGCAGATGCTTGGTGGGCAAGTTGGGGTGGCAATACCCCCAATTTAAGGAAATTTGCTCTCAGAGTCCTATCCCAACCTTGTAGCTCATCCCATTGTGAGCACAATTGGAGCTTATTTGAGTCCATCCATACAAAGAAAAGAAACAGAATGACTCAAAAACGGCTTAATGACCTTGTTTATGTGCACTATAATCTTAAGTTGCGCATAAAAAAGTCACAGCTCTTAGAACTACCTGGTCCGCTTGATTTAGATGAGATAGATCCTTATTCTGATTGGACAGCACAGGAGCCAAGTCCATTTTTTACACCAGAGGAGATCGCTGATTTGGAGAGGCAGGCCATGGAGGGGGAGGTTGACACTGATTTTCAGTTCACTATGGATGACATTGAGGATGAGGACGAGGATGATGATGATTCAGGCGAGGATCAGACATTACCATTAGGAGGAGATGCATCCTCTTTTAGGACGCCGAGCCAGTCAGTAGGGACGTCAAGCGAGGGGGCACAACCACAGAGTTCACAGTCACGTAGCTCATGCCCTATCCCAGTGCGGGGCACTTCTTCTAGGACTAGACCCCCTCGCTTTCCTGCTAGTGCAAGTGGAAAGAGGAAGATGTGATTGGCATTGTCACATTGTATTGATGTATTTAGACTTTTAGTATTTACTTCTAGTTTGACAGATTGAAACTATTTAGTAATTTACTATTTTGCTTCCTACTATGAGCATTCTGCATGAGAATGCAATTTTGTACGCATTATGCATTTATATATATCTAAACTTTGTTTCTTTCTTTTGTATTGTCTTTAATTAACTTATTAGATGCATCTTCTCATTAAATTTTGCAAAATAAATGTATTTTTAATTAAATTTCAGCGGTTTTTTAGGTTCCCGAATTTTTCCTGAGTTTTTTTTTTAAATCGCCGAGTTTTTCCCGATTAAACTTTTGGGGGGCTTGGCGAGTTTTTGCATTTGGCGAGTTTTCCAACTATGATGCAAATGATGGTCCAGAAAATGTTCTCTATGTGGAAAAATTGAATTGTATCAAAGTGGAGATGAAGCTTCCGCTTACTGCCTGTAAAAAGTAGAATTGAACCATCTCCATTTCTATCTGGGATGTATATTGCTTGCTTGCTTTTTTTCGTAGGGAACTTCATTGTGATATTGCTATCAGGATTCGACTGTGTAGTTTTTGAGTCAAACTCATTGACCCATATTTCAGGGAACTTCATGTCAATGTCATCATGATGTTCCAAATATTCTTTCTTGACAACAACATCAAAGAAACCTGATGTGTAGGCCTATAAAGACTAATCCTTTTCGGATGAAATGGAAAGCCATTCTATTATAGTAGACTACTTCTGGGATGCCTTCTGATGCTGAGGCCCCCATGGTTAAAATAGCTGACATAAAGCTTCATGGACAGGAACCTTTTTTTCTTGACTTAAATTTGGGTTTAGAACATATTAGAAACAATTATCAGCCATTCATGGTCACATAATTACAGTTAGTGATTATTAAGAACCTGTTTTGCTGCCTCCTTCCCTTCCAATTTGCCCCAGAAAAGGGAGTAAAACCACGCTGTTCCACCCTAGCCTTCCTCAGTCTTCCTAATTTTAGTAAAGTTTCTATTCTGCCTTCGGTGATTGAAAACTGTCATAATTTCAGGCTATCTGCATTGATCAAAATAGAGTTAAGAGAATATTTCCCCATTTAGAGAGACAGTCACCAGTGCCAAGTTTATTTACTTTCCATGTTTTGCCAAATATTTCCCTGATGCTATTTGTTATCAGACTTCCTGGGAATATAATAATGGCCAAGTTCCCTTAAAAAATTAGCAACGTGGTTATCCCTCAAGGGTTACAGGTAACTTCATAATTCTGATTGGACACCATTATCATGTTATAAGAGAATCTTTCCCCATTTAGAGACACACCGTCAGTGACAAATTTATTTACTTTCCATGTTTTGCCAAATATTTCCAGTTGCTATTGGTTATCACACTTCTGGGGAATATGATTATGGCCAAGTTTGCTTCAAAAAATAGCAATGTGGTTATCCCTCAAGAGTTACATGTAACTTCATAATTTTGAATAGACATCATTTTCTTCATGTTCTTTGCATGCAGATTACTGCAGTGTTTGGGATCTTTGCATGCTTCCTTTCCAAATATGATTAGTTTAAAATCTTTTTCTTTGTTCACCTTTCTAACTGCAAAAATATCTGCCCTGTCTACTTTTTTTTCTGCCCTTCACTTTGCAACTTCAAATTGCACTACCTGATTTATCTTCCCATTTTGTTTGGCTTTCCTGTGAAAAATCAGATTTTCTAGAGGAGAATATCAACACATTTTTTTAAATCCTCATGATTAAAATTACATCCCTGCTATGATGAATACTTCATACGACTTCATTCATATGCTTTAACTACACAACATTTTCCTTTGCAATCACTTCCACCTTTTGTTCATCTCCTGTGAATTATTTTCACCCCCTGGATAAAAGAGACTTTGTAGTTCGAGTAATGAAATCTTGCACTTTCATTTTTCATTTTACCTCGACTTTATATTTTATGTGAAACCACATTGTGTCTCAACTTTGTGAATAACATTTTCCTCTTTAGTAGAACATTTTCACTTGGTAACTAGCTATCCCACTATGCCCATATCACCTATAAAATCACATAATTGAAAATCTGCCCAATTTTGCCCTTGAAACACATTAATCAATATTTTGATCTTAACAATTTGCCCTTTCTATGAGGAATATTCCAAACGATGCAAACATCAATTTAGTTGCACATTAGACATGAATAATAGACTTTTTCATGCAATTTTTTAAACTTATCTCACAATTTTTGTAAAAAAACATTTCATTCCTTTGTGACGAATATGTCATTGTGCCCATTTGCTTTTTCTTGATTCACATTAACCTTTGCTAAAGAACCATTGCCCTCATTTCTTCAAAATGTCCCTTGTGTAAATTAATAGTCTCATGTACAATTATCAATATGAAGTTTATCAACCACTTAGTACTTAAAACGAGAGTAAAACCAATTACTCTGATTTGATACATTTACTTTGTAGTTACAAGCAATAAATAATATCCTCACTGTGTTATAATATAAAGGTCAGTAAAATAAATTTGTTCAATGTTTATGAGTAATGCAAAAATAGGTTTTGAAGGGACTCTTAACCCTTCACATGGTCACAAAAGGTATTCCATGAGAGCCCTCAACAAGAATTGGATCAAGACCAAGACAAGGGTTTTACTAGAAGGCTTCCACAACTTGAGACAAATACTGCATGAAAAGAATCGACATGCAACCAAAAACAAAGATAAAAAAGGACCAGAGAAAACTCTAGCACACCACTGCTAACATAAACCATTAAGAAATACCTTTGTCCCTAGCCTTGTGGGTTCAAAGAGACATATCAAAAGAGGGCATATACATCTTAGACATTTTTCCTTTATAGTAATCCAACCCTCTTCAACCTTAGTTGTGACATATTACTAGGCCGACAAAACACTCATGAGAGTCCCAACACCCTGAGAGGAAAGGCCAACACCATCTATAGAAGAGACAGAGATTGAGCCAACAACACCTTGAGAGACATGAGCAACATCCAGAGAGACAATGCAATCAACTCTCCCAACATAAAAAGCATGCCCTTCAACAAGAGCCCTATCGGAGGTAACAATATTTTGGTAAACAATAGGTGCAAAACCAATGACCCTAGCCATCCCAACAACACCAATGCGAGTATTTCCAATAATCCTAGAATTGCCCTTCCCATGAATGGACGAAGGAACATAACTATCCTCCACAACCAAAACACGAGAAACAATAGCTTGAGAAGATACTGCAAGATCCCGTGCCCCCACCTGAGAGAAGCTCAAATCAGATTTGTCTTACTGCGTAATATTGGTTTAAGGTGCCAATCCACCAAGAAGTTTAATAACTCTTCTTCTCGAACCCATAACGCTTTGTTGCATGTGTAGTTTTAAAACATCTGCAACATCTAAAGGGAATCCCTATATAGTCCAAAGATTAAACCCAACTACCCTTAGAATATTGGATCAAGAGCTCAATAGGTAGCGCACTTGAAACATCTAGCTCGATTGAAATTGGAGCATGGGTGTAATGAACGATATGAGAAGGTTGAACTCTAGGTGCTAGGGTTTTACCATAAGCAACATTTATTCTTTATTTTAAACAAATGGTCACACTATTTTCTTTCTATCTTCTTCTCTTTCAAATTTTGTAATGAAAAAAACCTCTAGCCACAAGGTAAATGTGATTTGTTCCAAAGAGGTTAGACTACCAAAAATTAGAATTCTAGGCATGCAGTTTAGGCAGGCTAAGCTAGTTAACCCTAAAATGGAAAATGACATGAGAAGAAAAACAAATACATTGTGGTCTATTTACTCAACACTGTTGTTCAACTTCACAGTTACAACAGATGAAACTAGAATGTAACCCTAGAAAACAACATTTAACACCTTGGCCAATGGAAGCCCAAGTGGTAGGGTCTAAGCCAACACAAATCCCACTAGTTGCAGGAAGGGAGAACTGACAAACAAAAAAATCTTTTGATGCATTCATAGTGAACACATATGAAAGAGGCCAACGCTTTGGGTGAGAGCAGTTCAAACGGATAGGGTGGGAACCGTTCGTAATAGAGCAAGAGCTATTAGCAACATACATGTTCATAAAAGAAAATGCTCAAGTTCATTAAATGATACATTTGTCCAATGTTACATGGATCAATTAAGCTTGGATGACAACTCCTTATAGATGTCATGAACCAAGTAGATAAGTTGTAATACAAATTGCACATTGTGATCTTATTAGATAAAAGAAATGTGTTGGATATTTCACATGGAAAGAAGTACCAAGTAAGGTAATGAACATCCACACAACTTCCAACGTTATGACACATTTCAACATACTATATTAATTATGGATTTGAAAGCTTCCTGGAACTCCAATTGGTGCATACTAGAACAAATCCCCTTCTCGAAAATCTTTGAGATCTCTTTAACAAATCTATTTAGCTTAGCTTTGTGGCCATGGCCTTTCAAGAGAACACCTTTTTTTGAGGCACATGTATTGATGACATTGGATCAAAGTTTATGAAAACCATATAAAAGACTATAAAACTACCCCATCAAATATTTGCAACTTGATTTGCATGTAGTTTCTGTTTCACTCTTGCCTCATAAGATGGAAGATTTCCTTTAGCCTCATCATCCTACTGCTGTTCATGTGCTAATAGGTCCTTCTTGGACACTCTCTCTCTAGATTCACTTCACAATGAGATTTTGTTGACAATATTGCGATGAACTATTGTTTGTAGATGGATGGAGGGTACTACTTCCTCTGCCAAATTTCATACTTGAGTTGTGGGTGAAAGCTCAACCTACATTTGATGTGGGTCATTTGTAGTTCAACTTAGAAGTGTCTTTTTACTAGATTATATAAATCTCCCTAGGGTATTTTGTTATGAAGGGTTCAACACCCAAAATTATTGCTTATATAAGAAAAAGTATAGTAGAACATAAGAAAAATAGCTGGTTTTAGTTCTTTGACAATTTGTACAAAATGGTGAAATACATTGTCTTTGATGTGGTAGAAATAATTAATCCATTGTGCTTTGGGTCTATATTTTAGTGATAAAATTAAGCTTTTTGTGTTAGGGTGTTTTGATGCTACTTATAATTCAAACTGTTGTTGACATAAGTTTCAAGGTTGCTTCTTTTTTATACAAAACAATTAATCAATTTATTAATACATTCTTATTGCTTGAGAATAAGACCACCCACTCAACCTTGTTCTTTTATTTCAATTTGAATATGTTCTAGTTATTCTCTAAGTTTTTTGATAACTTATTTGTGCATTGATTTTGGAGAAAACTCTTTATTATAGGGCTATGTATTGGATTTTTTTCATCAAATTTTGTCTTGGGTGTGATTGAGAGGGGGACTTCTTACACAATTTTTGCATAAATTCAATTGCCTTTTTTTCCCCATCTATTGGACATGTAAAATTTTAGGATTCTTTAGTGTCGAGGAGATCTTTCAAACTAGTTTTTCAATATTTCTATCACTTAAGACTTCTCAAGAGTCTTTGGATTAGCTTCATTGGTTACTTGATTTTTTTTGGTTTGTAGGTTCGATCAATAATTTTTCCCTTGCTGTTTTCTATGCTCTCATTCATCTTTTTTGATTATAGTCAACATTTCCCGCCTTAATTTTTGATTAAAAGTTGGGGATACTAGGGTTTTATCTTTATCAGTGTTTATTTCCTTTGTTAGGATAGGAACGTTTAGGATTTGAATTTCGAATTTCCTTATGGACATTATTCTCTCTTTCTCATGACCTCATATGATCAATTTAAATTTATAGAAGAATATGATTAATAGAATAATATCATTTAATTAATATAATGACTAATATATTTATATATATGATATTTTAATTATTGTAAGAGAAAATAAACTATAAGCTCATTATGAATAAATGCCATAATATCACATTTAGGCTAATTATATACAATATCATTAAGATTGTTAAATAATATACCAAACAATAATAATAATTAACAATGCATAATGAATAAATGAATGAATATATATTAACAATAATATTATGAATTAATAATAAATGTATAAGAATTGTGATAAGATTAGAATACTAAATAATACAAATATATATTATCAATAGTGTTAATATAATAATATATAAAATAATTAAAACATACGAAGAAATGATAAAATGACAATCCATTAATCAAACAATATAAACATCAACTATATTGGTCATACCTATCACATGGAACATTAACCACATAAATTAATGAACTATAACATTATAACACAATGCCAAAGGACATGGTCCTTCATATTAACAAATATATAAGGAGATATATCTTCAACAAAAGGGGATAGGGAGTAATTAGATGTTTTAGGAGCCTTCAATCCAAAGAAAACATTATAATCTCAAATGTTTATAAAAAAGAACATTACAATTGGTATCAGGACATGATCCTACCATCATGTAACAATAAAGAAGAAAATCAGATGTAAATCTTAATATGAAATGAAATGGAAAGCAATTGAAAAGTGAATTAATTCATTAACAAGAATGAGTATATGTAGGTTGATCAACGGAAAAGACAACCTTGGCTTTGATAAAAGTAGGGACTAGAGGAAGATGGCTCGGTACTTTGAGGACTATCAGAGAAGTTGAACAATTTATACAAATGAAATAATTGGAGCCTTTATCCATTAGGATTACTTGTTGGGGTACATTATGGAATAAATATTTTTAGTATAAAAGGCACACTAACTAAGTTATTATAGAAAGTTCTGTAATAGAAGGTGGAGATAACTATTCTAAACTTGGGCATGGAAACATAATTAATATCCAACTATTGGACACATCAAATTGAACTATACAAAGATAAAAGAAAAGCGAAATTCCGTTTGATATTGAAATAATTGTCAAAGAATAAGTAAATAAGATACCAATCAAGGTGAATTCATTGGAAATTATAAGTTTAGAGGAAAGGGACCAATAAATAAGGGGGAGGAGATAGAATCAAGACAAAGGATACAAAGAGCAACACATAACACAAACCTTATATACAATCAACATCCATCCTCTAATAGTCTATTTATTACGAGAGGCATGCAATTATTAGTGTGTCTGTTATGTCAGGGAGTCCTATGCCTAGTCAAGAAAATAGGAAAGGAGAAGACTCACCATCTTGATCAAGGTGAATCAACAAAAAAATGAAAATACACTAGCAAGCTAATTATTCTACATCCTTAGAACCCAAAGGCACCATCATTGAATATTGTTCTATTTTCATACTCTAATTCACATCCTTTCAACATTCTATAGTTACCATTAACATTTAAAGGAGTGGTATTAGTAGCACCTCATAAAGGAAGAAATGGAAGATAGAAAAAAGCGACCTCAATAGTTAAGGAAGTGATCCAACATCCATAGACCAATGGTTCAATAAAAGTGACAAAGATGAAAATATGCAACCATGAATCTTAGGAAGTATGACTTTGTAGTAACATTGGAGGAATTTTTTTTATGAAAAAGGCAAATGAAATTAGGAATATAAAAGATGTTGTAGAAGATATACAAGAGCAAAACATGTCATCATTGGCAATACCAATGGACAAGATAGATAACAAGGGGAATGAAAAATAATTATAAATGAATATTGATCAATCAGGGGAAAACAAAAACAAGTGTCTTTGCCAAGCATGCATGAGAAAATCATATGCTTTGAAGTTATATGTAGGCAGAGTTTAGAACTAGCTATCGCACCATAGGGTGCAATAGGGTACACCGAAGTGTTGTGGTGTTTGCAATAGGGTACACCGAAGTGTTGTGGTGTTTGATTTGGTGTTTGGTTGAACATACCTAGTAAGTTAGTTGTGTATTTTCCAATAATCTAACTAGAAGAGATGCTCATTTGTCCCATGTTGGACACCTCACCAACCTGTTACAAGATTCTGTAGTGGATGGAATGTACAATTGGTTTGGGTTCATGTTGGTAGCTGGTCTTGAACAATTGTGCTGAATTGTTCCTCTAGTGGCAATGTAAAGTATGTGACTTGTGGGTCCCATCTTTGCACAATCTGTTGGTTCCATTAAGAATGTGCCTTGTGGGCCCCATCTTTGCATAATTTGTTGGTTCCACAATTGTCCTATTCGTCTCCACCTTTGCTTTTGATGGTATTGAGGCTGGTTGGAACAATACTTCACTTTGTATATGGTGTATTAATGATTGAGTGCATGTTGTACAAGTGACCATTTTGACGCGTATGGATCTTTGTAGAGGTGGGTAAAATTATGCATTGGTAGTGTGTGATATGTTATTAGTCTCTTTGAAGGGACCTTTTTATTGCTATGCCAATAGATATTTCTTTTTGTTGGATGTTGTGAAGGTCCATGCATTTGAAGAAGTCATTGGTGAAAAGTGTTCTCCATTGCAACATATCTTTCTAGGAGAATGAGGTGTGTAGTTAGTGGCGTGCAAATATCTATCTATATGAAGAGGAAACGAGGCTATTACTATGTACAATAGATTGCCCAATTTCAAATTGCAATATATTTCTTTTTAAAGGAAATTAGTGCAGATCTATGTCTCCAATAATACAAGGATTTTGAGTTTTATCCAAAATATGAAATTGTATTCAAGTTTTATGCAAAATATTAAAATGTATTCTTGCTCTTGCATTTCTAGAAATTACTTACAAGTGACAATGAACATTATAAACATTGAAAATAGAAGTATTTAAAGATGAACCATGAATCTAATCTCAGCCAACTCGATCTCCTATAAGTACCACTACCAACTAATATAGAAAACAAGTCATTGAGGAACGAGTGGTATATCGGTCTGTGTGATTGAAATGTTCAGCACCATAGAAATAGAGCAGTAACACAAGAAAAATAAGTACCAACAGAGAAGGGAATCTGTGCAATCAAATGAAATAGAGATACAGTGAGAATGCCAATACTCTATTTCAGAACATAGAATATGTTGTTTTGGGGCAGGAACAAGTGTATTTATTATTGCAACATTATGAAACAATGAAAGTTACGTATCTGGCTTTTCTAGATGTAGCTCTATTGCCCTTTTCCCAATTGCTTTGTCCTACTTGTAGAGGGGACATTGCAAGGATAATAAGGGTAGATGATATGTCAAATGTAGAATGCTTGTTCTGCAGTAGTATGTTTTGCGTGCCGTGTATGGTGCCATGCATTGACCATGCGGCCATTAATCATGCCATTAAAGTTGCACAAGATTTGAACCTTCTAGCCTATAGAGGTTTGAACTTGGATCTCAGTGCTAATACAAAACTTGTGCATTTGTGTCTATTTTATCCTTGCTCCGCTAGACCTTAATGAGATCAGTGTGCACCTGGATTGTTTTGATTAGGATATAGGAAAACAACCTATATTACATCAAATTGAATGTAAGAGGATGGCAAATAGCTTAGGGTTAGAGTCTTATAACAACCATCTAAAATATATTGTGTTTAAATAATTTATACATTGATCTTACTTCAAAGGATAATGGTACTTGAAAGGATAATAGAACTTCATTAATGACTTAAGTTCGAGCCATTTGCCTCCATTCTATTTATTTGAATCCTAAGCACAGATTCACAAGTTGTTTTGTTACAACTTTTTAGAACCAAATTTAAATTTTATTTACTACTTGGATACCTATACATATGCTTATTTGTGTATCAAAGTGATGAGAATGTGTAGTGTATTTTACAAGTGTGGACATGTGTTCTTCTATTAGGGGGGCACATGATGGACAAATGTATGCCCAAATTGTTCTTGTCCTTGAGCCGCTATGAACTGCCTCACCATAGATTGAATTAAATAGCTCTGCTCCAGTAACTACTTTTGGTATAGAATTTACAAAAGACTAAGGTGTATATGGATTTATGTTGGTTGTATATGCATTAAGGACAACTTACTCTTTGGGATGAGGTCCACGATGCATGCATATAATAGGTGCAACTAATTTTTGAAGATAGGAAAAATGCCTCAGGTGGAAAAAAGTGAATTCAATTGGAAGAGATTCACTTAAAATATTAAGGAGGACTCTATAGGAACTTGGGTAAGACTAGGATCAATTACATAAGGTACAAAATCCAAACAATCAAGCGCCAAGAAAAGCAAATTTGGAGGAAACAAATGCCCAAGAAAAGCAAGTTAGGAGAACAAAGGAATAAGAAAAGTCTGAACAATCATAAACCCAAGAAAAGTAAATTAAGAAAAATGGGAGCCACATATATTCAAATAATTAGAAAGTCAAGAAAACCAAATTGGGGAAAAATAGGATCATAAATTCACTCCATCGAGGCACGTCAGTGAGGACTCCAATTGTCTTCAAGGTATCTTTGTGAAAGTTGCAGGATAACATTGATACTTATTTTATGCAAAAGCTTAAGAATAAATGTAAAGAAAATATTACAATGAAGATAACACAAGAAAATTATAGTTAATGCCATTTCCTTCCTTTTAGAATCAGGATTTGGCCGCTTCTTAGTATTTTGTAAATTTGTAAGCTAATGTTTTTATTAGGGTTTGTGTGTACTATCATTTGAAGTTCCTATTATGTATCTTAGCCTCTCATTCATATCACATAGGCAATCCTAATATGATTCGACTTTAGGATACGTCCTAAGGACTTGCTTGTCGTCTATACATTAACTAAAGACAAGTATGTCTGACAGTAATAACAAACTTTGCACCTCATAACACATAATGCAACAAACATATTTAATCCAAATGGTGCAACCAAATTTCAAGGAGGAAAACCAAACATCTTCGGAAACTTTCTAAGCCCCTTTTAAAATGTTTATCAACATGTTGAAATGGATATTCATCATTTTTGTAAAGATTGATAGAAAATTGATATGGAAAGAAGTAGATTGACATAAAACTGAAATATAAACAAGTAGATTTATAGAAAACTGAAATATAAACACGTAGATGTAAAATCTATGATTCTATGAATATTCATGTCCTCTCTATCAAGGTTGAACAATAATATTAAAAGAAGTTGAAAGATCAAGAGGGCCTATATATCGTACTAGTCGGTAGAATTTATAAATATAAACAAGGTATCTGACATAATACAAAGTCAAAGAGGAGTCATGCATCTCAAGGGAATATTCACCTAATCCTCTCCAAGCATAAACATAACCAAGGTAAGTAGAATTATGTGAATGTTTATCATTATTTAAAAATCTAAATTGTTAAGTCATACTGTGAATTTCTAAGAATATAAATGAAATGAAATCTATATTAGATCATAAATATTGAATAGAATAATTATATCATTATGAAGAAAAGAATAATATTATACTATTATTATTATTATGAGTTATTAATCAATTTCAAGATAATTATCGATTATTATTAATATGTTGTCATGCCCTAAATTTACAAGGAAAAACATAACCAATTTTTTTTTTGAAGGTGTATTACAGATTTTATGTATGAGTCTATACATGTTACAAATGTTCTACTGAACGGTGAGGTATAACCTAGTAGCTAGGTAATGACATAAGAGGAGGGTTAGACTAACATTTGATTCTACGTCCAATTCTGGTAATAAGACATTTCATGTTTACATGTGAGGTACAAGTAGCATAAGCATGGGTTGTAGCAATCCTATCATCTAAGAATATGACTATGCTTCCAATTGTCCTATGACGTTCTGACTTTACGTCGTGTAACCTTACTCGTTACATTATATGTTTGATACTATCAGGGTATAGTTAATGGAATACTTTCATTTTACCATTTAATAGTTTTTGATTAACTACTGTTTAACAACTAGGTATTATAAATTTATCTTGAATTATTTATCCTCCATATCCTATACAACGATACCTTCTAACAACACATTTATCCAAGTTAATATTCTTGTTTAAAAAAAAATTAAATTATTATTATTATCATTTTATTTTATTCTATAATTTCCATTACCTATTTCATTATTATTATTATTATTTAATTAATTTAATCGTTGATTATACACTTCATTATCATGTGGAATGATTCTTACAAGTCCTATTAACAAATCTCTCATTAAATATATATTTGTAAAAAAAAAATCATCCAAATTATCTACTAATTCCCACCATTCTACTTCTCTATCTAACTTTTAAATTTTTTTATTAGTCTTTCCATAATTTTATTATTACTAAATTAACTATAATTCTAACCACTAACACATGACATCAATCACAAAACATTTTCAATTAAGGAAAATCATCTAATTAAAGAATCCATTCTTTTCCCCTACACATAACATGAACAAAACTATTAAAATGAAATAAGCTTACCTTAGTGCTCCACTACCCATCTACCCTTAACATCTTTAATCCACTTTTAACACCCCTTCCTAACTTTCCAATGTTAATTTTTAAACCACATCTATTTTATTAATACCTACTAAATTATGTTATCACTAACCATCATAACTCTTTACCCTAAGCTAACACGTCTTACTAACACCACCTAAGACCTTACTTTTTCTTCCAACACACAAGCCACCCCAACTCAAAACATTACATAAAAATAAACCTTGCATCTCTCCAAACGTATACCTTTATAGGACTAGGGTCACATGCCCCCTTCTCCCCTTGAAACAAAAGTTTAGGCAATAATGAATTTACCTTTCTCTCCAAAAACCTATTAACAAAGACAAGACAACACTAATCCCAAGGTGTCATGATGCTGACATGGGTCATGTTTTTAACACACAATCCAATCCTTCCCTTTTTCCAAGCACATGGTTCTTCTTCCAAGGCGTGATGGGGTGGTAATGATAAAGGTAAATGTTCTATACCATCTCTTTTTATATAAAGGTAGGCCCAAGACAAAGGGAGTCTGACATAAAGTCAGACAAGGGAAAGGTCAAGTCCCCTCGCATGTCCCAAGCACTTTTTGAGGCGCCTAGTATGGTGGGGACCCCTCCTAGCCTTTCAACTCATGCAGATTTATTTTTAACCTAAAGCATGCATGGGTAGAAGGCTACCTAGGTGAGTGGGGAAATGTGGAGTGTAGGGCATAAATAGCCCCTTTTTAATTTACCCATTGATTGGCTAAAGTGCTTAGTTTGATTTCCTCCTTTATTTTATTTTATCATTCTATTTTTTTTTTTGATTTGGTGTGATGGTGACATGAAAGTCACATGATTCATATGAGTCCCCATTTGCAACTTATAGGGTAGGTATTAGATATGTTAATGTATTTCCCTTGGGATATATGTTATTTCATTAATATTTGATGTACTAGATTCTAGGGTGTATTCTGTCTATTATTTTATTGCTTTGTATTATGGGGAAGGATTTATTTTCTTTCCCCATACATTTTCCAGAGAGGAAATGCATACCTACAACAAGACTTCTCCTAGATTTGGATTATGTATTTTCTCTTCTCAAGCAAATTTTGTTTTATTCTACCATGGAAATTTAGTGATTGTGTTTGAGGATGTAATGGTGTTATCTTAAAACTTGAAAACCAAATAATCTAATTTTCAAACACACAAAATGAACCATCAAAGAATGACAACTTTCATCCATTTCATAACATATGTATTTACAATGCAACATCTATATTTGAACTGATCAACTATACCTAAAATATTCTTTCACACAACATTTATGAAATATTTCTACCAAATGATTTACAAATGAAATAGGGAGAAGGATCTTATTTCATAACTTCATCATAATACATCAAATCTCATAATGAATGTTTCTTACAAGTAAAATATATACCATCTCTCAATCTTTTCATTCACAATTTCAACAATAGACAATGATAACAATACTCTTTTACACCACAATGAAATCACAATGGGATCTTGATATCACAATACATTTGAGGTGACATGACACATTTCTCTCTCTTTACACACTTGATTTTTTTTCAATTTTGTCAAGGGTGAAACCCTAATATCTTCAAGGAATCCATCTTCATAAAACCTACACATAGACACAAACTAGGAACCATGGAGGCTCACCTCCCATCCCAGGCTTCAATGAAGCCACCCACCAAGCAGGGGAAACAAGGTCCAAATGGGATACGCACACATCACTTTCCATTGCATGAACACAACACATAACACAAAACAAATCCTTCCCATGGCTTGCACATTTATTCACCATTGTAATCATTTCACATTGCGTGAAGGTGGGCTCTACAAAGAGGAGATGCCATAACCAAACACAAACATCATATTGCAATTGCATTTGCCTCTTAAGGCCATCATAAAAATCTCCTCCTTCTTACACACAAAACCCCTTGTATCTCCCAAAACAACAAAGGTATATGGACTCAATGGAGCCCATACTCCATGAAAGAAAACAACTCCTCATCTTGAGGTAAATCTTCTCAACTACAATGTTGAGCCCAACTAATCCCTTCACCCAAGGCTTCTCTTCCCTCCCAAAGGTGATGAAGCCTTCACACCCATGATCACATTCCACATCCAAAGCAAAAAAGAAAAAAAATTCAAGAAAGAAAACCAAGAGATTTACAAGAACACAATACATATTTACAACATCACAACACAATGCCAAATCCTTCAATACAAGATTCACAACAACATTGCATGAACCCACAACAATTCCTCCATACTTGCAGATTCTTTATGCCATACTAAAAGAAAAGGAAAAGAACATGGTTTGAATCACCAACCTTGGTCCAAACTAAAGGCAATGATAGTTGTAGTAGAGCTCCCTTAATCTCCCTCCAAAAACCCTAACTATCTCTAAACTTAGAGAGTGGGTGAACAACCCACCAATTTGACCATGACTCTCTAATAAGGCCTTCTCACTAACTATTTTAGCAATGATACCTAGCGACTTCCTCTTACAAAATTGTCTCCTCTAAATTTGCTATATTTGACTTAGTGGGAACATGGGAGAAAACATGTGACAACTCCAAATTCGAATTGATGGAAGAATGCATGGGTAAATGGCCCCCCTAGGATGTCTAGGCACTCACATGGTCAAAATTAGGTCCCTAACTTGATATGCTATCATATGGGTAACTTATTTTAACATAAAAGACACCTTGGGACCACCTAATGACCCCTATTAACCCTAGCCAAGTCCGAATTCAAATTTCCTTTGATTGTGACCCATCCTACCCCTTGTCAAGTGGGTTTACTTATTAATAGGGTAATTAGTTTTAGGGTAAATTGCCACCATGATCAAAACCCTAAATGACATGTCAATTACACACAAAGTTCACAAGTGTCAAGTGACACATAAAAACACATTCCACATCACCATGACATGTCCCTAATGCATCCTTCGACAGGCAAGAAAACTCACATTTATGGAGAAAAATAATTTCACAACGAGGCTTTTGAATCTTCCAAAGATTCGCCTTGGTTAAACCGCGTTCACAAAGGTTTGGAACTTGTTTCCCCCAAGAATTTCCATGATTCCACTTCCTGCATATTAAACTCGAGTATTGGTAGTCCAAGGAGGTCATATAACATGTATATCATAAAATGCATAATTTGAATTTTACAAAATCCATATTAACATAATTCAAATTAAATTCCCTTTCCTAATCATTTCAATTAAATCATTCATAGTGTTAGACTCTCAAATCGGCATATCATAAACCATCATAATAAATTTAACATCGATCTGCATATCATAAATCATCATATTCAATTTAACATTTATCTTGATATCATAAATCATCATATTCAATTTAATATTTTGCATCACATTAAAATCTAATACTACCATGTCATAAAAATGCATTCATATGCGTTTGATCATTTCATACACAATATCAGGTTCTTAGTGCACATCATAATGTAAAACACTAATAAAGTATCAAAATTAATAGATAAAACAATCCACTATCTATCTAAGTCTTGAATAGCTGTCAAAATACCAAAGTCTTGAACATCAAAATGTAAATAAAATCTCTATGCTATGAAGGGTCGGGGTGTTAATTCATCTTTTCACAATGGTCTCCTAAAACAATTATCCTAATGGATCATGACATACTATGAACCCATTGGCATCATTTTTTAAGTTGTAACATCTCAAATCCTTGTTCCATAAGGTCTTAGTTTACCAACCTGATAAAATTTCTAATACGATACTTATGACAATAATGACTACAATGTATATCAGTCTTAATAAGATCTCAGGTCCAATATTAATCAGAAGGATGCCGATCATGGCATGCCAAAATCCTGGAACCTACTTATCATCATTCTATCATAAGGTGTACAATAACAGTCTATAATTCACATACCATGCATGAGAGACAAAGACATGACATCTCACTTCCTTACACTTCTTAGTTCTGACTATATTCATGTATTTAGGGTTTATAATTGTTAGAGTAAATAATTAATAATAAATAATAAATTATTTATTCTATTACTTAAGCTTACTTAGGTAAATGCATTTCATTTATTAGTTGTAGTCTAAGAGTTTGTTATAAGTTGTTGACAATACAAAAATTTGTTCTCTCCTAAGTCATACTTATCCTCTCACCTTGTTCGAGGACTTTGCACCTCATGTAGATGTATGCTTAGTTGTCACACTTATCTCCTAACGTCTTCTAGCTTGTTCTAGGAGATTCCTTGAGCTCTTTATATTCGAGCTCCCTCATTGAATTTTACATCATCTCATTCAGCATATTGTATATACATATTTTTTTGTGTTTGCATATCTTGTTGTCTCTCATATCCATTTAGGGTGTTTCCCTTGCTCTACGCTCTTCTCTCCTTGGCTTCGCTTTGACAGGTTATTGCATGTAGGTGATCTTGGGCATCTTTGGAATTGGATTTCATCAACTCCAACATGGTATCAGAGCCTTCCTGCTGCTTCTTGGTTGAAGGATTTTTGAAGTTGTGATTTGAAGTTACAGACTCTAGTTTGTTTGTGCATTTTTCTTCAAATCAGGGGGACAACAAATTTTCTGAGCACATTGGGCCCAAATGGACGCTGCCATTGGATCCGAAAGGCCGTTTACAGTTAGAATTCATATAAAACTTTTCAATTTTGGAGATAGGGCTCCAGGAGGCAAATTTTTTTGGTTGCAGGGCTTTTCATACGAACTGTACAGACGATTTGGCAAAAAAAAAAAAAAAAAAAATTTAAAAAGAGGGCCGTTGCCGCCACGCCATCGTGGGGCCACCACTGTGCCACCCGCGCATAGCTCGTAACAGCTGCAGTCGGTAGCGCCACCCTAGGGCCGCTGCTCGTCCTCACCTCTCTGCTGGCGTCTATGCCAGATCCCGCCACTCGACTGCAGATTGCCACGACTGCGGATTGCCGCCCCTGTTCTGCCGCTCCTCCACTCCTGCAACGCTCCTCCGTCGCCCGTCTCCAACTCAGCACCAGCGACAGTTTTGCAGCTTAGTTGGCTTTTTTTGCACCTAGTCACCGTGTTGTGGGGGTGACACGTGGCATAGGTGCCACGTGGACCCTGCCAGATCACCTGCCACCTTGTTTGCCTGCCATGTGGCACTGTCGCAAGGATTTCCACGTGGCATCTTTTTTTGCGGTAGTGAATGACATGCCGTCAAATTTAATGCTATAGAATGCTGACGTCAGCATGACATCATTGCATCATAGCCCTTGCACCTCTCCAGGGTCAGTTTTAGACCTACCTTCAATTTTTTGGCCATAACTTGAGCATATAGAGGTATTTTTCTGATCTGAAAGAAGTGCTGGAAAGTTGGTTTCGAGATGGAGACATTGGTGTAGGTATTTTCAAGTTTTGATGCAGTTTTATTGCCCATTTTTTCTGTTGAATTTTGAAGTTGTGTTTTTGACTCCAACATGCATATCTTTTGCGTCCCATGTCAGTTTTGTGAAAATGTTATATTTTTGAAAAGCTGGTTTTGTCACCTTTAATTTAGTCTTTTTCTTTAGATTCTGGCCCATGCTATTTCTATCATGTTTTTAGCATTTTTGCTATATGGTGGATATTTTGGGTGTTTTAGGTTTGAGGATCATTTTTATGGCATGGTTTCCTTTGTTTTAGGCTGTACTTTCTTTTTTGTCAGCTTTTTCCTTGTTCTGATCATTGTAGACATCATTTGTAAGCACTTTTGTATACACACTAAGATAAAGTGTCACTTTTTCATTTCGAGTTCATGAACGTTGTTTTTGAGTCAGTTGTAAGTGCACTATTTTTATAAAGCACCATGGGGGATAGTTGTTTGTTGTTTTAGGCCTTCTCCCTTTCTCAAGTGAGTGTCCCTTCCATGACATTAGCTCCATGCAGCACCATTGTGACCGTGTCTTTATAGGTGTTTGTACCTCTTCCTCTTTCGTTGTTCTTGGTTCGTCTGCAAGAGATTTTTGGCCCACCTTCTCAGTTGCTTGTCATCTCACCCCATCTACATTAAGGGGGGGTTATGTTGTTGTTCTAATGCATCTGTGGTTTGATGGTTCGATAGTGTGAACTATGTATTCAGTGGTTGATCCTATATATGAGGCGATTGCAGTGGTTAGCTACCTATGCATTTTGGTGAGATGGATCATCTACCATATAGACGCGCTCGGTTCGTACCTTCTTCTTCCATGGAGGTTCTTCAGATCAACAATTTTTTCTTCAGCAAAGTTTTTGCGTCTTGTTCATGCTTCAGTGATGCTCTTCATGATCACTTTTTGTTCCTATTTTAGGGGACATTCCCCTAGTTGGAGGCTTCTTCAGTTCTTCACTAGGTTCTTACCTCTTTTTGGGAGAGGGTTTTTCCCACGTGGTTTTCTCTCTTTCCTTGTTTACAGAGGTTGCATCTTTTGCATTTGTACATGAGTACCTAACATGGCCTTGTTGCTGGGACCCATTTCTACATTTCTTAGTTTTGTGAGCTTAAAACATTTCCCTAAGTTGCACTTAAGGGGGGGTGTTAGAGTAAATAATTAATAATTAATTATTTATTCTATTACTTAAGCTTACTTAGGTAAATGCATTTCATTTATTAGTTGTAGTCTAGGAGTTTTTTATAAGTTGTTGACAATACGAGAGTTTGTTCTCTCCTAAGTCATACTTATCCTCACTTTGTTCGAGGACTTTCCACCTCATTTGGATGTATGCTTAGTTGTCACACTTATCTCCTAGCGTCTTCTAGCTTGTTCTAGGAGATTTCTTCAGCTCTTTATATTTGAGCTCCCTCATTGTATTTTACATCATCTCATTTAGCATATTGTAAATACATATTTTCTTGTATTTGCATATCTTGTTATCTCTCATACCCATTTAGGGTTTTTCCCTTGCTCCACGCTTTTCTCTCCTTGGCTTCCCTTTGACAGGTTATTGCATGCAGGTGATCTTGGGCGTCTTCAAATTTGGATTTCATCAACTCAAACAATAATATGGTACTGGGGAAAGGGTCTTACATATGATTATCTTCTAATGTGGTTATAATTTGATCTCTAGTAAGGAATCTAATATAATAATTAATACTATTAACAGTCTGTGAATAAAATTGTAAGACCTCTTGTGTCAATGCTTAGTGGATAGGGAGTGTGCACATGGGATGGATTAAATCACTCATGTTGTGGTAATACGAGAACCCTACGTAGATCATGTCCAAACTCGAGTAGTTGTAAATCTACCATCTATTATAGGATTTGATACACGAGGAATTATGGATGAGTTCCCTAATTTTTTATAGTATAAAGTTATTATGTTTTCACTTTATTTAATATCATCAAGAATAACATTCTAAGAGTACTCTTTTACATTCTAGGATTGCTATAGTTCCATCTAATAGGAGGGTTACAAGCGTAAAAATAGGAATCTAGTAACATGTATATGCTTTGTGTATGTTTCGTATCTTTATGCATTGCTGTGTTTGCTTGGTGTATACTTCATGTCTTCACAGATTCATGCATATATTTGTTATGGACTTGTCAAATCCCTAAGACATGTTGTCTATTAGTGTCAAATACTTTGTCATTTTCTAGGCAGAGTTGGTTGATCATCACCACAACCACACCATCTTAATAGGCCAAACAAATAAATGAAATGGTGTACTCATTTAGCTAAGACCAATACTAGTATGTGCCGAGTACATATCAATTCAAGTCGAGTAATATATAAGCCAAGTTAGATAGAAGCATAAGACAAGAAATCTAGTAAAGGGCAAGTTTAGTATGAGCCAAGGGACATCAAATGAAATTAGTTAAGGCCGAGCATGAGAACAATATAGAAGTCGAGTAAGGCAATTTTGTACAATTGTTTGTAATGGCACAAAATTGTATGTAAATCATTTTTTCCAAGTTAGAAGTATATTTAGAGGATCGAGGAGACATTTAAAGAGTTGATTACGTGTTCATAAAAGGATCATTATCCCTATGCAAGGTAATTAACCAATTAGAAAATTGGAAGGACTAAGAAGGAAAAGGGATAGAGTTGGATCATTCATTTAGATATAGAAACTCTGAGAGATGATTATAAAGGAAGGGTAAACCCTAATCTAATCCTGAGAGATGAAAGAAGTGGCACGAAGATGCTAATTTAAAGTGAATCAACGAGTTAAGGCTAGAGGTGACTGAATAGTGAAGTATAAAAAAGAGATATATATCATATTAGAGGAAGTGATCAAGGAATTGGATAGAGGAGATATGTTATCAACATTATAAGTGCATATCGAAGGATTAGGTACTGAACATTCTAATAAGTGTTTCAGGGTTCAAATCTCTTAACACAGTAGGTTTAACAAGCTTTTGTGAATCTCTTAAGAGAATATTCACTTAGCTGTGATGTAAAATCCCCTCATCAAGGTAGGACTTAGCAGTTTGTTTAGCCTTCAATAGGACATACCCCTCATAGGGTAGATCATCAGAAGTTATCATTGTAGCCTCAATAGGTACAACTTTATTGTTGTAGTAGTGCAGATTTTGTGGGCACAATCTCCATTGTAGTTTCATCTTCACCTTGGAGGGTTTCAATGTAACCAAATCTGTGTGTTAATGTGTTATGTGTTAATGAGTTTTCACTCATGCAATTAGAAGGTAGATTTGTTGTTAACTTGATGTGAATGTTTACATTGATATGAGTTAAATGTTCAAGTGAGGGTTTATATGATGATATCAAACATGTTTCATATTTGAAGTGTAAAAAGGTTTAGTAGATCTCAATTCAACCCTTCCTCTTAGTATCTCACATTCCCTATTATATTTCCAACAATTACTATTAGAGTAATGTACTCTTGGCAGAAGTGTAACCACTTGAGAGTTAAAGATCTTGAAGATGGAGGCCTACAAACTAGGAAATATCATTGAGAATTAGAAGATTGATGTTTAACTTGCATATGAACAAGTCAAGGCCATAAAGGGAAATCCTTGAAGAGAAGGAAAAATATGTTAATACGATAAAATGACACCCAATACAAATAAGAGACTATTGAAGAACTATTTGATGAAGGAAGTTCCAATGAATCTGATGCAACAATAGCATATCTGTTGGAGAGGAAAAATAATTTGAATGAAGAAGTGTGAGCATTGAAAAGAGAAAAAGAGATACAAGTTGTAAGACTATGTGAAGTGACTAAACTAAAGAAAAAGTTGAAGAAGACAAAGCAAATGATGAACAAGACAAAGTAATGGCTGATGAAGACAAAAGACAGATAACTATAAGACTTGATGATAGGATCAATGAAGTACAAAGATTGACCCATAATCAGTTTGACATGGTGAATCAATTATTGAGTGCAAATCATGAAATTTGAGAATGACAGATTGGTGAATGAGTTGAAAGCTGAAAAGGAATTTGTTGAGAGATTGAACAAACCTAAAGCGGCTATGAGATTTCCCAATGAACAAATGAATACACCAAGGAGACCTCATGACACCTCTGGACTAGGCTATGCTGAGTTCCTATCAGGTGCTAAGCAAGGAGAATCATCAAAGCAAGGAGAAAAAATGAATGTGACTGCAAAACCAAAGAACAAGAAGCTTACATGCTATTACTGTGGAAAACTAGGCCATACAATTTTTTTTTGCATGAGCAAAATTGGTAAGTCAAAACTTAAACCCAAATTCAACAGTTATTGTTTCACTTGCAATAAACAAGGTCATCAAGCACATGAGTGTAGATTAAAGGTCAATATGACACCAACTACATCTAGATTTGAAGGTTACTATTATACATGTTATAAGTATGGTCATAAGGCACAAGATTGCAGATCTAAAATAAAGAACAATTGGACACCTAAAGGTCAAGGCAAAGTACCTAAGAAAGGTAATACCATAATTGGGATTACAATACTTGGGTAAATTGTCAATATTATGGAAAGTATGGACACATTGTAAAAAATTGTGCACAGATACATCTCAGAGGAAGATCTGGAAGTTGGAGAAATTCTGGACCAGTATGTTTCAATTGTCAGAAGGTCAGTCACCTAAGAAAAGATTGTATGAACCAAGCATCAACATCCAATGTTAAGGAAAACAATAGAGAGGCAAAGGTCAAAACTAAAGAAGTAAGGAATTAAATCAATCAAACATGGAGGAAGAAGTCTGATGGAAGCAACAATTCTAATACCGAAGTTGTGATCACTGAATCCAATGGATTAGGTGATTCACTCACCTCAAACTAAAGCAAAGAGGTATGTATGGAAGAATGTTTCAGATTGCTATATCATACACTAATTCCTAATATTATATGCATAAAAGTCCAAATCAGCATAATTATAGATGCACAAGGACAAAATTTAATGCTTGAGCTGAGATAAATTGTGGTACCAAATTGATAATCTAGCATGACTGAGTTGAATCATGGACCGAGATACTATATGACCGAGTGGAGATTGTGGTGATGAGTAGAAATCTAGTATAAACTAAGTCAAGGTAGTAACTGATCGAGATGAGTGGTAATATGATTGCCAAATTTTACACAGTTGATCGAGACAACTATTGAGCACCTACCTTATGTACAGAGTATTCATTGAAGACCTAATTTGACCATTTGAACCTATATAGAAGATTTTATCAATCATTTCTCTCACCCAACAATTGAGAATTTACAGAGCAAGAAACCAGGTGATTAAAGACAGAGTTTGAGAATGTTTGTGAAAGAATTCACTACATGTCATCGGCAATACAATGTTAGTTGTGTGAAGTTTATTGTGAACCGAGTTGTGAATTTTGAAAATTCAAACCCTAATTACAAAATGGAATCCATAAGTGAAAATAAAACAACATTGAAGGATAACAATGCTCAAATTGTTTGAAATGAAGTTTTCCCTTTGCCAAAATTCAAGGCATACCCCAAAATCGTGTTGAAAGGAGACTCTTTTGGCATGTTATCATTGAATCTAGCTTGACTTATCATGATTCATGATGTGAGATCATGTTACATGTGTAAGATAGGATAAATTGGAGATTTTGAGATAAGGAATGCATATCACAAGCTATAGGAAAATGACAGATTGAAAGATGAACTCAAGGTCATGGACAAGAAAGGGTTAGCACATGCCCTAAATTTCCTGAGGAATTTTAAAGTTAAATGGATCAAGATTATATTGAGTTGCATTCATGGCATGAAGTTGTGGCTTGAGAATGGACTAATAAGGATTACTAAGGCGATTGTGCAACATGTTATGGGATACCCTATTATAGATAGGGTTAAATCAATTCAATGCCAAGTAAGAGATGCGATTGAAGCTAGTACTAAGGTGACTTGGAATTATAGAGGAATGCCAATCACAATCATTGAAAATCCTATGATTGAGTTTGTTGTTCAAGTCATTTCTTATAAGTTCTCCCAGTCGAGTTGATTGAATAGTGCGCCATGCATTGCTGTAGATGTGGGATACAAAATTGCGAGGGACCATAGTAATGATTTTTCTGATCTTCAACTCATACAATTGGCCAATAACCTGGGAGAAATAAGGAAAGTGAGGAATAGTGCATGTAAGTTTGGTTCTCTTATTGTCCGCATTTTCTTTTATGTGCAAAATTCATTCCCTAGCGTAGGAAATGTTGTGTAGGATAAACAATGGCCAATAACCCAACAAATTAGTGAATATATCAACCTAATGGGAGAAAATTTTGAAACTATAATGGATGGTTATTTTGTGGATTTCAAACAAAAGATGAGGAAAAAATTTAGAATCCCTAAGTTAGTTGTAGATCAATATTATGACTACGTATATTTTGTTGTTGACACTAACTACACATATGCTCAAGATGTTATACCTAGAGTAGCATGGTTAAGACCTATTCAATATGAGGTGGATGTTGATGAACTCTCAATTTCTATAATTGCATTGTTGGCTGAAGAGATAGATAAGAATGCTGAACCATTTGACACTTATGAGACAACCCATATGAAAATGCTAATGCAATCAAAGGTTCCAAAATTAGTAAAAAAAGACAAAAGATGATAAAGAATCTAGAGGGTACATTTGGTGAACCACAACTGATATTTTTAGAAGGAAAAGGGGAGGATTTGAGTAGTGAAGAAGAAGAAGAAGAAGGAGAAGAAGAACGAGAAGGTAAAGATAAAGAATTGGTATTTTTTGAGCCCAAGACAACCAAGGACAAACAAGTTGTGGTGGTAGACCCAAAGGTGAAGAAGAATTTGAAGAAGATGGCTACCAAGCCTAATCTCACACCACCAAGGGTAACTAGAAAGAGATCAAAGGAAGCTGAAACTCCATTTGTTGAGCCACCAAAGAAAGGTATAGTAAAGATCACCCAACCCATTCAAAAGAAAAGGATAACAAATACTTCAGAGGCTGAGGAGAAGAAGCCCAAGAAGAAACCAAGAAGGAAGTTAGTAGTATAGCCTGATGATGATGATGATGAAGATGAGGTAGAGAGGACATAATCATATGATTTGAGCCAATTTAGAGTGGCTACACATAAGAAGCATCAAGATATTGATGAAATATGTATAAATATGATTACAATAGGGTTAGTAGGATTCAATTATATAAAATGTGATACCTTGGACAAGATTGATAAAGAAAAGGTAGAACAAGCTATTATTGACATGATGGTGAATTTTAAGCACCAATTGAATTAGGCTAGGGATTGCTTGAAGAATTGTATAATAAGGTTGATGCTAAATGGAAATGGGCATTAACAATAGAGAGACATATGAAGATGCTACACTAGCCTAAGTAATGCCTAATTTAGGAAAGAAACATATGTCTATAGCATTAAAGTATTATGCTAAAATGTTTGTGCCAAAAAGAAGAGCTTATATGATTTTGAAGAATAAAATTGAAGAAGCTGTACAGGAAAGAATGATAACTTGGAAGAATTTTTTTGGTCAAATGCCTGTCGAGGAGGAGAATACTAATGAAGAAGTGAAGGAGTCTACAAAAATAAAACTAGGTAATAAAGAAGTTATCTTTGATGATGCTGCGAAGCTGGTAGAGATGATACATCAAATGGTATAAGACAGTGAGAAGAAAACTGATATAGTCACTATAGAGGATGAACCCATAGAAAATTCATTCACACAAGTGACACACGCTGAAGCAAAGCTAGAAATAAAGGAGCAAGCTCCTAATATTACGCCAATAAGAGATGTATTCTTGGATCCCAACCTTGTTATTGTGCAAATCAAAGAATATTCAAAGGTTGGAAGTCAAGCGACATCTCAACAGGTAATTGTTAATATTATTGATACATCTACAATTCCAAATGTTTAAGAACAAATATAGTCAAAGGATGATGCTACTATTGTCGAGAAGTAGGATGTGACTGCAAATGAAAGAACTAATGCACAAGATGTAAATGTTGAGGAAGAGAAGGTAATAAAGAATCAAGATGGTCTAGAAAATAAACCTTCTACTGGTGATGCAAGATCACTAGCCTTAGGACCTCTCATTGAGGGAAAAAACGAGACATGACAACTGAGTTCCACTGATGAACTCAAATTAATAGAGACTGAGTCTAAGGAGGCCAAAGTTACACTGACAGTGACTTAGGGACTGAGCCTAGAGTTTTAAACACAAGGGCCACAACTATCACTACCAAGCTCCAACACCCCTAACTCTAAAGGCAAGAGGATTAAGAAGAAGAAGAAGGTGAAATTACCTAGCAAACCTGTGATGATTGATGAAGTTAGTATGATTCCAAATTGGGACACAATTAACTTAACTAGAAGATAAAAACACTACATGACTTATTAGCTAGGAAAACAAAACAATATGAATTGAGGAGAGAGAAACAAAAAAAGCAAGCACTGCATGAAATCAAAGATATTTTCCTAGAGATTGTTGATGTGGAAAATTTCAATGCACAAGCACCCATAATGGAGAATTAGTCAAGATTGTGGGAAAACTCAATGATCTTGACATTGATGCTAATGAGAAACTAATACAATGGACATCGAGGAAATTTGAAAAGAAAGTTTTGGAGAAAGTCTCTATAGAAATTGCATTGAGGCAAGTTAATCTTTCAAACCTTCTAAATATTTTGAAAGTTGTTAAGAATATTCATTCTTTTTACAAAAAGTTGTGATGTAACATATTTCACTAAGGAAAATTAAGAGGTAATAGATAAGCTACAAGTAGATTTATAGTATTCAGGAAGTACATTGAGCATGGATGAAAGTACAAGCTCATTTCATTTTAATAAGTTGACATTTTCCCAAGAAAGGTTGGTCATGTTGATGGTTGTAGATGGAAAAATAAGGGTTAAGCTTATCTTCATTTAGACAATGTTGATGCCTCATTTGGAGGTTATGCAAATAGAGATGCAGTCAGCTAAGGAGGTAGTGCAAAGAGATCTAGATCTCTCTTTTGCTGATAGTTTGGTAGATCTAGCAGCTACACTAGAAATTAAAATTCAAGTTTTAGAGTCTATAATGAAAAGTTGGGAGAATGCTATAGAAATGATATTGCAGATTCACAAACCATTTTTGGACTAGTATGGTTTGACCCCTATACCTAGCAGCCATAAGTGACAAATAAAAGGAAGGAAATAATAGAGTTTTGATGGATGGAGCAAGTGATAAAGCAGAGTTAGTAAGTAAATAATGAATGCCGAGTGTAAGGTATGAAGTTAGTTCATAGGGGGATCATTTTTTGAAAATTTTAAGGGTTATTATTTTGATTTTTTTTCATAGTGATCATATCGATCATGACCAAGTGTTTTTGCCACTAATGTCAAAGGGGGAGATTGCTGAATCCCTAAGACTTGTTTTCTATTAGTGTCAAGTACTTAGTCATTTTATAGGTAGAGTTGGTTAGTCATCACTATGATCATGCCATCTTAATAGGTCGAACAAATAAATGAAGTGGTGTACACATTTAGCTAAGACTGAGTATTTGTATTTGCCAAGTACATACCATTGTCACTGAGAAAAATAGTTCAAGCCGAGTAATGAAGAAATTGGGTTAGATAGAAGCATAAGCCAAGCAATCCAATAAAGGCCGAGTTTAGTATGAGACAAGTGACAACAAATGAAATTATTTAAGGCCGAACACTAGAACACTATAGAAGCTGAGTAAGATAATTTTGTATAATTGTTTGTAATGACATAAAATTGTATGTAAATCATTTTTGCTAAGTTAGAAGTATGTTTAGAGGACCAAGGAGAGATTTAATGAGTTGATAACATGTTTATGCAAGGATCATTAATCCCTATGCAAGGTAATTAACCAATCATAAAATTGGAAGGATGAAGTGAAAAAAAGGGACATGTTTGAATCATTCATTTAGATCTAGAAATTGTGAGAGATGATAATAAAGGAAGGGTAAACCTTATTCTAATCATGAGAGATGGAAGAAGTTGCATGAAGATGATAAGTTAAGGTGAATCAACGAGTTAAGGCTAGAGGCAATCGAGCAATGAAGTACATAGTAAAAGAGATATATATCAGATTAGAGGAAGTGATCAAGGAATTGGATAGAGGAGATCTGTTATCAACATTATAAGTGCATACCAAATGATCAGGTATTGAACATTCTAATAGGTGTTTTAGGGTTCAAATATTTTAACAGAGTAGCTGTAACATGCTTTTGTAAATCTCCTAACAAAGTAGTCACTTAGTTGTGATGTAAAATCCTTTAATCAAGGTAGAACATAGTAGTTCTTTTAGCCTTTAACAACGAAGACACCTCATAGGGTAGATCATAAGAAGTGATCAAATAATTGTAGCCTTAATAGGTACAACTCTATTGTTGGAGTTGTGAAGATTATGTGGGTGTCATCCCCAATGCAATTTTACCTTCACCTTGGAGGGTTTCTGGTTAACCAACTTTGTGTGTTAATGTGTAATGTGTTTATGCGTTTTCATTCATGTAGCTAGAAGGTAGATCTGTTGTTAAGTTGATGTGAATGTTTACATTAATAAGAGTTAAATGCTCAAATGAGGATGATGATATCAAATATGTTTCATGTTTGAAGTGTGAAAAGGTTTTATAGTTCCTAATTCACCCCCCCTCTCAGTATCTCACTTTCCCTATTAGATTTCCAAGATGACCTTCCTTTATTAGGTCAATATAGATGTATACTTAAATAATAATTTGTATACCAAATATACTTCACTATAAAAGGGATTTATATTTATGAAATTTATATGAATGTATATAAATTTTAATGCAAAAGGGATTAGGATATTTTATCCAATTTTCTTATCCATTCACTATACTCCTAGGAGTTTATAGATGGTGTATGTAGGGAGGGGTAGAGTAAAAATAATAAATTTACTGGTGTCAAGTGCCCTATGATGAGTATCTCCACACTTTTCTTGGAATGAGTATAGGGGAAAAGTAAGGAATCAAGGTTAAGACACATGCTAATCAATAGAGGCATTATAATATATATATCATTACTAAAATTAATTTGTTTTCTTTTTAATGGATGAACACTTTATGATTGTTGAAATCCTCTGAGTTGGGGTTGTGTTTATACTTCATGAACCTATTGAGTATGATCATTATTTTAATAATCTAGACTAGAATGATTGAGGCATAAGATTTGCTTGAATTTAAGGTGGGATAATATCTAATTTATATTAAAAGATGTGGTATAATAAATTGTAATTGCTTTAGGACAAGCAAATTTGGGACGGGTGGAATGTCATGACCCTATATGATCAATGTAAATTTATAGAAGAATAAAATGAATAGAAGAATATCCCTTAATTAATATAATAACTATAATACACACACACACACACACACACGCACGCACGCACGCACACACGCACGCACACACACACACACACACACACACACACACACACACACACACACACACGCGCGCGCGCGCGCGTGCACACACACACACACACGGACATGCACACACAGGCACACACACACACACGCGTGCGCGTGCACATGTACACACACACACACACATGCACACACACATGCACACACGCACACACACCATCACACATGCACACACACACAAGCACACGCACACGCACACGCACACACACGCACACACACACACACATGCACACACACACACACACACGTACACACATGCACACACATGCACACACAAACACACACATGTGCACACATGCACACATGCACACACGCACACGCGCACACACGCACACACACACACACACCTAGAAATATCTTCACTCAGCTCTTCCTCTTTTAAGTTTGAATCCATCCTAGTTTTATGACATTAAATGGGTTAGAATGTTTTTGGATGGACACTAGTTAATAATTACTATTGGTGTTCCTCCATTAGACTAGCTTGAAACCTTCATTCTTATCCTCCCCCTTTGGTATCTTGGGGTCTCTTTTAAAGTGATTTCACTAAGGTTAGTGGCTATATTAGAATGGTATTTGTTCATAATCAAGCTTCTAAGAGAATACTAGATCATTCAATTTGAGATTAATTGTTTCTAGGAGTACCTTGATGATATTTACTTCCCCACAAATGCTTAATTTTGAAAAATTCTTTTGTTTTTGCTCAACCCAAGTCTTGAAGAACCCTAGAGTATCTTGATGCTACATATGCAGATGTGAAAGGGGAATCTCACTCAAAACTACTATCTGCAAGGGCTTTTCTTCAAGAGGAATGATGTTTGTTGTTTAATATTGAGTCCCTACTATCCAACGATTCAAATACAACTCACATTGACTTCAAAGAAACCACATGAACCAATTTAATATGATTTTTTTTCTCTTTGGTTGAGTAGAAGTAGCAATAGAAAAATTCCTTCCATGTTGTACAATTTTAATGCTAACTTGTAATTTTGGTCTCCATTTAGTTGCTACCTAATTCTCAAATATTTTTAGGGAAGGCCAAGCACGAATGGACTACCTACCGACCAAGGCTAGCTATGTAAGATTAATGAATTTTTTTAATTTTATTTTATCCTAGGTTACCTCCATGGTTTATGCCATTTCCCACTTTTAGATAATTACATCTTGCTTTTACTCAGTTGGTTGTTCACATATGATGATACTAGGTACACATATTTTTAGGACCATGTCATTATGGATTTAGGAGAGTTCTCTGAAGGAAGAATTATGTACACATATACTCTAATTGAAATCCTCTTCTTTGGATGCATCCTCTATGATCTTCATTATCCCAAGTTCCAAGCTCACTTCTAGATTCCCCAAGCTACTACCATTATCTCTAGTGAAAAATTGACTAAATATTAGTAAAATTGTATATCCTACCCAATATTTTTGAAACTATTGCTAACATCCTAATATTTTTTTATAGCAATACTGAGCCAAACATTTCCTTAGTATATATTGTTTATTGTAACCAACTAAATAATTCTTCACCTAGTCAAATTCCCTTTACCTTATGTTCATCACTTGTTATTTAATTGATTAATTTCTTTTCCATCTCAAGTTAATAGATTTTTTTTAATTACTCACACTTATTTTCCACTTCACATATGACTAAAGTAATTAAATAATAATATTATTTGATTGTGGCTATAGTTTCTTGAAGAATAAAGTGGTACTAAGTGTAGAGTGCAATGAAAGCTCATGATATTCTAGAAGATCCTACTCTTTAGGGATGCAATTTAAGCAAGCAGGAGAAGTGGGGACTACATATTGCCTCACCAGCTCGAATATTTTTTCTGGTCACTTGATATACAAAGCTTTCCAATTTTTATCAATTTATTTTTTTACATTTATTTATTCACATAAATTGAATATATTAAATTAGTATACTTATCCTTACAAGAACATACATATAATGTAGTGAAAGATGCCATATTTGTTTATTATTCCACTTAAAATTATTGTATTATTACAATACAATAATATTAAATTATTATTATAGTATATTATCCTCTTATATATTTTTTATTGGTGATAATGATTTTTATTAAAGTAGCTAGGATAAGAACTTGACCCACACCAAGGGTAGGAACAACCAGGGTAGTAACATCTCAAAGTAAAGAAGTGTAGGGAAATTTTAGATGTTTCACATAGTATTCTGACAGAAAAAATCAATTATTATTACTACCCTTTGAATGAGATCTTAGAACAATATCAAAAGCTTGTTTCTTTTTTTCCTCTCTTTTCTTCCTTTCATTGTCTACCATCCTTCTTTAATCATGACTACCAAATTTTGCCACTCCAAAGATTTATCATTGGTCAATATCCTTGTTAGATCTTCCCATTTTCTAGAATATCATGAGCTTTTTTCTCATTGTAAGACTTGATAACCCTTGTTTTCCTTTCCTCTGGAAGGGAACCCACATTATTAGTTTGAGACAATCTAGATCTATTCTTTTCATTTCTCTCAATGCAATGTCCCCTTCATATCACTTGTCCTTGTTCCTTACTATAGACATGTATTGGTTGATTCCAAGAATAGATGCATTGCACATGGTCTTAATAGACTCTATTTCTCCACCTATATAATTGAAAGGTCATAACTTTTTATCATGTTTATGAGAAGTTGTGTCTCTTTATAATTCACCTCTTTCCAAAAATCACAATGCTTTATAATTATTTCCTTTCAAAAAGTCACAATCCTTCGTAATTGTGATCCTTTTGAAAAGTCACAACTCTTCATAACTAAAGCCCTTTTGATAATTCACAACCCTTAATAATCACAATCCTTTGGAAAGTTCATAACACTTAATAATTACAACTTTTTTGAACAGTCACAACCATTCAAAATTACAACACTTTTGAAGAGTCATGTCTTTTCACCATTGGTACCCTTTGAAAAATTCACTTCCTTGTTATCTTCACATTACTTTCTTCTTCCATCAAATCCTTCTTTAACTCCCATATTCTTCTCTTCTTTTCCCTTTTTGAAATGAATTCTCCACCCTTTTATATCTTATTTTGAAGGAGTCATGTCTCTTTATTACATATCTCTTGTCTTTTCATTAGATCTAGTTACCTTATATTTTTGTTTTTTGATTGACAAAAGGAAATGCCTTGTATATATTATATTTCAAATTGAATTTACATTTTGTTTTACCCCATTCAAAGAGTAGGCATTGGTGGAAAAAAGAACAGGGAAGAAAACCCTTGGTATTGCGTGGGACTAAAGTCCAGTTCTAGAAAGTACATGTGCCCCTACCAGTGGGAAAGGTATACCTTCTTTTTAAAAAGTGGGTAATTTACAATGACTATTCTCTTTTATCTAGGATCAAAATAATTTTACGCGTAGCTTATATAAGCTATTACATTCATTGAGTTGGATCCTTGTTACTTGAAGCACATCTTCTTCCAAGCCTATTGTTTCTTAGTACTTTTTTCATAAGCATGATCTCCTCCTCAATTCCTTCTTAAGATGCCTCTATCATATTAAACGTACTTCAACTCAAGGAGATTTGTTAGTATAAAACATGCCTCTAATGAATATATCCTCATTGGATGTTATTGAGAGATTATAATTTGTATCTACTGATTTGTTTTATTTTTATCTTGATTTAAATTTAGTTACTATATCTTATATTATATTATATTTTATTATATATTTGCTCGTTTACTTTATACAATATTCTCTCTTGTATTTAATTTTACTTATAATTTAATTTAGTTTATTTTTAAATCTTATTTCATCAATAATACATTATATTATCACTTTTTAAATATTTAAAAAAATATATTATTACTATTTCTTATTTTCTTATATTTTAATATTAGAGTAAGAGCACAAACTTATGTCAGCTTGTATAAAGAAGAAGGATCTCAGAGCTTACATTATTCAACTTTAAGGACATATTAGTGGCATTTATGTTTAGAATTTGAAGATGATATTAATTGATGAAATGAGTAAAATTGGATGAAGTTTATGTTTGTAATTTTTAAGAAAAAAATTGAGCTAGAATTTCTACAGTTTTTTAAGATTTTAAAGTCCATTTAATTTTTTTTCTAAAGTGCTAAAAGTATAGAGTTTCGTTCATGCCAAACAAATATATGCAAATGATCATTTTTTTCTTTGATTTTGTAATATATTATAGTTGACATGTATAGCTACTGGTAAAAATAATAATTAATTTTTGATGTATGTTTTTTTTTGTTATAAGTGTTCAAAGTTGAATTTATTAGAAATTGATAGTTTTTTTCCCGCCAATTTTTTTCTATCAAATCTACATGTTTGAAAATAAATTACATTTTCTTGAAGAGGACTGTCTCCTCTAGAGGTATATATAAAGTTTAATTTTTTTAACATGATTTGCTATTTTATTATCATTTTTTGAAGTGTTATCTCCTTGAATGTTAAAATACCTACTTATAATATTTTTAAAATTATAAAATATTGCAACTACTCAAAACACTATAAAATTTGTATGACCATAATCTTGATTTTGAGATCTACAAAATGGGTATTTTTAGTTTTTGAAGAAACTTCATTTTTGATGGAGAAATTAGCCTTGGAAGTGAGAAGTTTTAAAAAACTCTATTTTTTTCTTATGTGGTTGCCACATAGACAATTTCAGTCAAAATCCTTTTGACTAAAAATGTTACAGTCGAAAATGTTATGACTGAAAGCGTTCCATCTAGAACCTTGACCGAGTCATTACACCCACTTGCAGTCAAATGATGACCTCATATAAAAGAAACATTTTTTTAATTAATTTTCAAATCAAGTAATTAGCAAAAAGAAAAGTAGATTTTTGGAAAATAAATATTTTTTAAAGCAGTTTTTATCTAATTTTTTGTGGAGTTAAATAGACAAATACGAAGGATTGTCAATGAGGTATGTTGTTTTCATCTAGTTATTTTTGTACTTTGAATTAAAGTATTAAATCATCTCTAGCTGAATCTAAATTTAAGCATTTTTTTGTAGATCAAAGTATTCAATGGGGAATAAAAAGGGTAGATCAAGGAAATATGATAGAATAAGATATGGAAAATGAAAGGTCATACAAAACATTATAAAAATCAACCTATTGAAGTTCATGAAGATGATGGAATTCAAGAAGAGTAACAAAATGGTAGTTCTAAGGATAGAAACAAATTATTTGGCATAGGAAATTTTATGGATACGAATGAGGATCTACTTTTTAGTCAAATTCCATATAAGCATATTGACATTTTTGAACACTATTAAAAAGTATTGCAAACGAATTTGAGATGAATATTTCCAAAATACAATTATATTTGGAAAGACACAAATATTTGTCAAGTTATTTTAGAAGAAAAGATATGAATCCTATTTTAGAGTTGTTGGGTGTTGATAATAGGAAAAAATTTACACATAATGTTAAAAAAAAAGTTTAAAATTTGCGAACTACGTCTAACAAAATTGATAACAAAACTCAAGAAGGTGATTTAAGAACTTCGCATAGAGCATTGATGACTACAATATCTAGTATAAAATTAACACATAGAACACAAGTAAGTGCAATTTCTAGTTTACTACAAATATGAAGAAGATGTGTTCAAAGCTATACTAGGAGGATAAATATGTTAGATGAAAATATTGAGAATAATTGGGTGAATATTAATAGAATTACTTGAAAATACATAAGTTTGGTAGATGTAAAAAGACAGGTTATTGAATTTTGGACCACATCTTCTTGCATTTCTTCCATTAGATGTGGTACTATAAAAATTTAAGATCAAGAGAAAGGGGCAAAAATTGAACATCAAAAACATTTTATAGATATAACATAAAGTGAACTATTTCAAATATTCAATCAAGAATTTTCAAATGTGAAAATATGTCAGAGAATGTTTGAGAGCTTGTGTACTACCTTTTTACACATAAATAAGATACACAAAACTTGTTTTTAAAATCATGTTTAATTTGATTTACACTTGCAATCTTATAAAAAAGTTATGGCAATACTTAATTCAAATATGGTCATCCCTAGTAGTATGACACAATTTGTGAAGTCTATATTATGTGATAAATTAGAAGATTCAAATGAGTTCAAAGTATAATGTATAAAATCAATGTGAATATTGTGGAGATTCGCATAAATTTCTATTGCAAATTGAGAATATTAATGAATCAACACCAGTTTCACGAATAAGATATGAATATGAGACATACATAACTAAGACATGAGATGAATCCAAACAAAATGTATTGAGGGAGAGTGAATTGTGGTATGATAAGTTTACAACCAAATTTCATCCTATGATATGTCCACATATCCAACATTGTCATAGTGCACGATGACAAGCTAAACCGTTTCATGATTCCAAAAGGTATTTTCTACATAGTTGTATTTTTTAAATTGTAGATCTCTAAGAACTTTACATTTTCACCTCAAACAAAGCTTCAAGGTCAATATTATCATTCTAAACAATTTTAAATATTTGTGTAAGTGATCTATATACACACATAATTTGATTTGGATGAGATGGAAAGTTTAGACCAAAATGAAGTCATTATCATCAACGATATTCATTTCTATATTAGTGATGATAAAGTTCATGATAGGAGTTATGTGGCCCATTTTTTTGCAATGTCCTATGAAGATCTTAGAAATTATTTGATAAATATTTCAAAGCATTGTATTTTGTCTAATGGTTGTGTAGGTTAGTGTATGTGTACGTATTTAAAAATTTATTACTTACATGTATGTGTACATATTTCAATTTGATATATAAGTGTGTAAGCATTTAATGCTCACAAGACAATTTAAATCTTTGAAATCCTTTAATTGGTTAACCATGCAACATGCTAGAAGCAATGTTAGGATTTTGTGGAACTTCTTTGGAAGTGGAAATGGAAAAGGGGAGTATAATGGAGCAGGAGCATGTACAAAGTGTGCACTACAACAACATGAACTTGTAGGTAAATATGTATTTATAGTTTTCACACACACACACACACACACACACACACACACACACACACACACACACACACACACACACACACACACACACACACACATTCTCGCACGTGCACACACACGTAATAGGATAGATGGTGTGAATCAAATTGTTGAATGGTGCAAAGCTCATTTTGCTAGCCAAGATACGAAACACATTAAACATTATTTTTGGGAAGTGAAATGTAATCTAACATCTAACATCTAACATCTAACATTGTTCAAATTCAAGTTTAATTATTTGTTTTAAAATGTGAAAAGCATTTTTCATATTTGTAATATATATATATATATATATATATATATATATATATATTTATCTAATTGTTGCAATTGTCAAATGATTGTTTGTATTAGAAGTTTACATCAAGTGATGACTACAAAGTACCACAAACCTCTAGTGATTAACATATGAGAGAAATCATATTTTTGTGATGACAACATTAAGGACAATCCAATGAGTAAACACACAAATACTGCAAATGGATATATTTTACAATGGGATTTGAAGGAGTTAGTTAGAAAGCCTCCTTTCAAAGATGCTGACATTGAAATTGACATCCATGATCCTATATATTCAGCTGATTATGAGTGCATTTCTGATTTAGTTATTACAAGTCTGTGCATATGTATATGTATGTTCTTTCAAGATTAATTTTAATTTACACATGACAAGTGATGATCAAATCAATTTATATATCTAATTTTGATATTTAAAATTTACATCTATTTTTATGTGTTGAGGAGATATTTTTGCTATCTAAGCCTTCACAGATAATACAAAAAATATACACTATTATCTACTAACATGCACAAAAGAAAAAAATAAGTTGCTAGAAGGAATTATGTATGGTTATGGACAATCACATCCAATCGGTTTAGTTATCATTGAAGGCACATATTATCAACAAATAAAGGTAGAAAAAAAAGGCATTCAATTTATTAAATACATGCATTTACATTTTTTTTACATTACAATAACCATGTTATAGCAAAAAAGTTGGAATTTGAGACATAACCAAGAAGATGATGCATAAATAAAAAGTGGAGGTTTTTTATTGAAGAACACGTAAAGCTTTTAGAGAGAATAAAAAATAAAGAGGATCCTAACAATAAATTGTTTGTGGAGCTCTAACCTAAACTTGTTTTCATGTAGCTCTCATACTTTCATATTTGACCTCTATAATTTTAACACTTATTTAATGTACATTAGATTTTGGCTATATGTTTTAAAAATGTATACATTGGATCTTGGATCTTGGATACACTAAATTATGTGTGTTTTTATTCATATTTTGATTATTTGATGGTTTGATGTTAAATTTGTGCTTTGATCTATATTTTTATTCATATTATTATGTATTCTTTAGTAGTTGAGTGGGTTGAATGGTATCCCCTTAAGACATCCCCTTAAAAAACCCTCTTAAGACATCCCCTTAGGACATCTTCTTAAGATATCCCCTTAATCTACACTTAAGACCCCCTTAAGAAATCCCCTTAGGACATCCTCTTAAGGAATCCCCTTAATCTACATATAAGTTATATATCCCCTTAAGAGATCTCCTAAGACCTCCTTATAAAACATCCACTTCAGACATCCTCTTAGGACCTCCCCTTAAGACATCCCCTTATGTGATTTGATACTTGTTCTATGATTTTATGACTATATGTTTTTACTGTGCATTAGATGGTTTGCTGTTAAATTTATGCTTCAAGATGTTATTTATGATTTAATCTATGTTTTTTTATTTATTATTTAATGATTGAATGATTTGAGTGGTTTGAATTTAGTATCACCTTAAGATATCCCCTTCAAACATCATTTTATAGTTCATTAAAGTTAGATCAAAACATCCCCCAAATGGATTCCTTCAAGACATGTGATTTGATGATTACATAGACATTATCTATTTTATCTGTTGTATGATATATGTTTGACATGTTTTTGCATCCATGATATATATCTATTCCACTAGTTTGAGATGTTTTTGTATGTATTTTTAAATGATGTATCACTTAGACATGGATGATAAATTATTTAAATACTTTCATATATTTATATGTTAGATTCTGTACATATATTAAATTATTTACATGCTTTAATGTATATATGTGCTTTAATGAAAATATGAACATTGATAACATGTACATAAAATAAGTTCATAACACATAAACATAAACATGAATATAAATATGAACATTGAAAACATACATACATGACATATGCATAACATGTAAACATAAACATGCACATAGGAAACAAACATAATAGAATATGAAACAATATATACATGTATATAATAAAAAGTCTCTGGAGGATAATATACCCATATAAATGGGAAACAGGATATTGCGGGGGGGGGGGAGGGGGTGAATCAGGATCTATAAATATTTTTTCTGATAAAAAATTTCACACCTAATCCATCTCATATCTTAGATCTTATACCATATAAACATAAACATGTAATGCTGAAATGAAATCTATCTAAGCATAACATCCATGAAAATCATCAACACATGACACAATAATTTTGGTTACCCAAAAACACTTCAATATGAAGGTAAAACTAGGTTGGGGATGAAATCCACAAATCTTCACTATTGCAACAACTTAGTTAACCTATTAGGGTTACATATTTGATCATATCAAATGATCTACCCTATGAGGGATTTTCCCTATTAAAAGTGTTTAAGACTATTCAATCTTACCCCATTAAAGGATTTTACACTCACAATAAAGTAAGGACTCTGTTAGGAGATTTGAAATAGGTTTGTTAGAACCACTTTGTTAAGAGATTTTCCCCAATTCAATCTATAAAAAATGATTCAGTACCTAACCCTTTGGTTTTCTCTGAAAGCTTATTATGGATCTCCTCTCTTCAAAATCTCAATATGATCTTGTTATTTGATATTTTTGTTATGTCTTTGACTACTCTGGTTGCACTATCTGAACTCCCTTCAGACTTAGCCTTCCTTCACTCTATTCTTAGTTTGTTTTCTCCTTCACTTCTCTTTCATTCACATACACACTCCTTGTTCTCTATCTCATCCTAGGGTAGGAACCCTTCTTAAATAGATAATCCTATAAAGTTCTATATTAGGATCAATGATCCACATTTCATCTTTTTTCCATTTCCATTCTGATTTTCTGATTGGTTAATCTTCTTGTCTAGGGATTAATGCTATTTGAAAAAATGCATAATTTCCTCCTTAAGTGTCTCTTTAATCTTTAAATGCCATGTAGAGGTTGGCTAGAATGATTTGCACAAGTGTTTGTGCAATTACAACCTCATATGTCAATATTGGTTCACTTGGCACTTGAATGTTCTGACGCTCAGTTATAACTAACATTCATGCTGTCACTCAACTTCTACTTGCTCAATATATTCTGTTCACTAAAAAATAACTAACTTTATTCTTTCTCGATCTCAAATGTGTTACTCGGCTCATATGTTTTTTGGGTCTCAATAGGGGTGCTTGACAACCTTTGACTTTCTCGACATGTGTTGACAAATAAACACATCCTTTGTAGCCTGACCTTCTCTAGATGGCTTGGTCGCAGTGATGATTATCCAACATGTTTTGCCTTAGAAATGACTAAGTGTTAGACACTAATAGGCAACTTAGGCTTAGAGATCAACAATAAAATTTCTCCCAAATAATATACGTACATATAAAATGTATCCAAAATAATACGTAATGGTCAATGAAATACACATCTAAAATAACACAAGTACTACACATGTAGATCAACTAGGTCCCCTCCTGATCCATGACCCCAAAAAGTTCTATGCTATGCATCCAAACTCTATTTCAAATGAAATAAATATATACATACATTGTACCTCTAAGCCATGTTCTTTGGGATCTATAGGTGTCTGAAGATAACCAAAATGTAACATATTGTCAATAAGACCTTGTAGCACATGTACACATATATAAGTTATATTAAATTAGATATGTATGTCTAGGTATGTATTTAAACTCAAGTATGTAAATTTTTAAAATAAAATAAATAAAATGTAACACACACACACACACACACACACACACACACACACACACACACACACACACACACACACACACACACACACACACACACACACACACACACACACACACACACACACACACACACACACACACACCACATTCACATTCAAACACACACACATACACACATTGATACATATACACACGCCCATGCCCATGTTTGTACACACACATACCGTAACACCATGTAATGCTTTTCCAATTTGACTACTTTTTGATTCATGCAATGATAAAGTGACATTATTATCCACCTCAAGCATCTCATTTGTAAACATAGTGGTAAATAAATGATATGCTGTGGGGGCCTGAGTAGGGGTGGGGGTGCTATAGGAGGTATTATAGGGGCATGAGTAGGAAAAGGTGCTGGAATATCCTCAACAACTGTGGTCTGCTAAGGAGTTGTAGGAGATGTAGGAATATCCTCTTGTCTCTGTAGCCCCTGCAGTCTTGATGTACATGAGATAATGTGGACGATGTGTTTGCCAATGTCACTGGGAGGAATCCTAATTGTCAATAAGGCTTGATATGTACCAAATAAATCACTAGATAAATATGATGCCATACAATGCAACACATAAATATATGATGATATAGAAACCTTTAGTGGAGAAGGTATGTTTGCTATCCTATATGCATAATCAAGTCCTGTGCTAGAGGATGCAACTGTTAGAATGGTATACTTATGGGAACACAAAATATATCTCCCACATTGATTAGATGATATCTCCTAAAATTATGTAACAACTGTGGTGATGCTAGAATATATATGAGTCCTAATTATATCATCTAGAACACTTAGTTCTACATCAATCATCTTCACACCTTTTGGCATAACCAAAAGGTTTCAACCCACCATTTCCCACTTATTAGTGGGCACATGGGTATTCATAGGTCTAAATCTCTCTAGTAATCTACCAAGACCTTGCCTAGCATGACCTATAAAATCTCTATAGCCTACATCATACTATAAATAATTTTTTTAAACAATTGAATACATGAATATAGGGGAAATTCATCTTTCTGTGACCATCTATGACATGCAGCTATCCAACGAGGATATATAAATGGTGCAAAAAGATTATTTGTGTACTTGGTAGCCAAGTAACCTCTAACACTATGCATGTCTATATAAAATGGTCTTTACACTAGTGGTGGTGACCTCTGTATCAATCTGTCTATACTTCATAGTGCTAGTGACATTGCGAGAAAGAAAAGTATAAAAAGAGTCAATACTGATATAATCATAAGGATTTTATAATTCAACTATCTGAATCATATTATACAACTTGTCTCTGATACTTGTCACCTTCTCCCTATTAGGGAGGGTGGTGGAAGTCAAGAGTGTAGAATCAAGAACCTTGATAACACAAGATAGTCTAGCAATAATATCTCTAAATAACTATTGTTTGTCTTGAATAGATGATGTTGATCTATGTGCTATACCTGACTAAGCACTACCACCCCCTCCCTAAACACTACCCTCCCTTGAAGATATAGGTGCTTCCCCAGTACTAGATGCCATAATGTATGATGTAGAGATGTATATGTGTGTGTATATATATCTAAGATACAAATATGATAAAGATATCTATACATGCATGTACACACATAAACATACAATGCAAATAAAAAATAATTATGTTAAGCTAAAACATATATGTACACCATTATGTATGCTATTTAATCGAATCTACTAAACAACTAAAAAATATAGATCATTTTAAAACATGTACATATCAACAAAGTATAGTTCATCTATTTTCAGAAAACATGTACATGTGATAAAAAACTAAGTTGATTTGAATCTCAAGTTGAAGTAGATAAAGGTTAAAACTAGATTTGAACAACTAAGTTAACTAGAGGTTCAAACAATTTTTCTAAGTTTGATGTAGGTAGAACTTAACTAGGTTAGAACTGAATTTGAACAACTAAGTTGACTCTAGACTTTATGTTATATATATTTTGAATAGTTCAGTTTTTAGTTCTAAGTTTGAGCAACTAGGTTAATTCTAGGTTATTCTACCTGATGTTTGACTATGTTGGTTCTATATCTTAAAAGTTAGACATGTTAGATTAGGTTTACTAAGTTAACTTTTCTTAAAATATAATTAACTAAAATTAATCTATGTTAAATAGGTTTAATCTATGATTATAATTATCTAAGGTTAAATTTAACTATGGTTATCTACATTTAATCTATGTTTATGATTAACTAAGTTAAATTAGAAGACTATAGTTATCTACGTTGAATCCATGTCTATGGTTGGTTAGATTAAATTTGACTATATAGTTTTCTACATTAAATTCATGTCAACAATAAAGTATCATGTAAAAAAAAGAAGAAGAATAAAAAACATATATATTAAATTTAACACTATATAACTAAGCTAAAGCATCCAAACATTAATATACTAACTTAATAACATTGGGAAAATGTGCTATGCTAGGGTTTGTATGGCTTTCGTCTGAGCCCTCACTAGTTTGCTGTCTGAGATATCACATTTAATATGGGAATAGTTTTCATTTATAATGGCCTCAACTTTGTCCAGCTCAACAGTTGATGCTGGAGTTGGAGTTGCTATTGTTGGAGAGAATGACATTGCTAAACAAATGACTGCACAAGTTTGTCCCCAAGATGTTTCATGAGGTAATTGCTCTCCTGACATTGTTTTGAATGTTAAGGAGTTTGATAGTGCATGCACTTGGTTAGAACAAAAAACCCTTATTGAGTATTTTGTGGGTCACACTCCTTCTAAAAGAATGTTGTGGGAATGGGTTTCCAAGGTTTGGACACCTAAGGGTGTGTGCCTTGAAGACATTCAAAGCCTTACCAAAGGCTTTTTGCTTTTTTGCTTTGGCAACTCAGGCCAAGCTAAACATGTGTTTGTTTAAGGTCCCTGGACTATTAGCTCCTCCCTCTTGGTTTTTCAACACTGCTTTGCTATTTATGATGATAAAAATCTTAAGGTCCTAGTTTGCATGGAGTTCCCTAGACTGCCTATCCCCTACTAGTCATTTTTGACATCTATTACACAAATCATTAGCAAGGTTGTTTGCCTTGAACCGGATAATTTTTTCAACACTCGACCCTAGTGTAGGGTTTTTGTTGAGGTCGACCTATCTATGGACCTCAAAGAATTTGTGGATATCTAGATTGGTGGTACCACCTTCACTCAAAAGGTACTTTACCTAAACCTTTTGAATACCTACTATTAGTGCTAGTCCACTAAGCATAAGATTAGGGATTGTCCTTTGTTAGACCGCAACCATCCAACTATTTTGGATTTCAAGCCAGCTATGACTGTTAAGAAAGATGAATGGACTACGTGGTGAAAAAAGGAAAGGGTTCGACTGTGGCTAAGGTGAGCTCCTTGCCTATGGATAATGGAGGGGACAATGGGTGTTCATACTCCTAATCCTCATCCTTTATGGATTTGAGTGTTGCAAGTGGCATCAATGATGTCTAAACAAACCCTACATCGATCTCATAGCCTAGATGGACATGATGAGTATTTTGATAATGGGGAGAAGATTTAGAGGGTCATCTCTCTTGATGAATCCTTTCTTGATGCTCTCACATTTTTTCACAAAAATTTCTCCTCTCTTGGAGATGAGGATGACATGCAAGTTGATTTATTGTGAATTTTCTCTCATGGAATGTGTGGGGGCTGGTAGACCTCCCTAGAAAATATTTTGTTCGTAACACCAAGTGTCATCTTGGTAGTCTTGATGTGCTTTGTCTTCAAGAAGTTAAAGTTGTTGGGTTTCTTGTTACCTTAGATTGTAAGGTTATTTGGCCAGATAGTGCCATATTTTCTTCTTAGCATGATGCTGGTCGAGGTGGAGTTGTTACTCTTCTTTTCCCTCGTTTACTTTCTTCTATTATTTTGCATGGATCTAAACCTTTGCACAGGGTGGTTTGGATTTTGTTGTCTTTTCAGAATCATTCTTTTGGCATTGTTAACATTTATGCCCCTAAAGATTATATTGAGCATTCATTAAATAATAAAATAAAACTAATATTAACATATACTAATTAAAAAAAACTTATAAAAAAAAGAAAATAAAAAGAAAAGAAAATTGGCCTACCTGTTTTGACCCTCTAAGGGTCACCACAGCCTATATATAATTTTTTTCAGGTTTTGACTCAAATAGTTTCAGCCGGAATGATTCAGACCAAAACTATTTTGACTAGAACCTTTGTGCCACCTTTGTGCTACATCAATGCCACTTTGCCACATGGGTTTGACTTGAAGTGTATCTGATGCAGGAGTATCTTGTTATGCTCCATTTTCTTCTATAGATCATTTGTCACTATAGCTTATACTTTCATAACTTTATCATACCCCAAACTTCTAATTAGAGAAAATAGAGTTAATAATGAATAATCCTTTATGAGAACTTCTAAGTTATACAAAAAAATAAAGTTGCATTTTCATAAGATCTCTGAGAGAGTAGGTTCAAATTAAATTAGGTGAGATAGAAATTAACTATCGAGTGTATTTTAACTCATATTTGAATAAAAAGAGTACCTAGGGTGGGTATTATAAATGCTCCATTTCCTTCTATAGATCATTTGTCATTATAGCTTATACTTTCATAACTATATCATACCCTGAATGTCTAATTAGAGAAAATCAAGTTAATAATGAATAATCCTTTATGAGAACTTCTAAGTTATACAAAAAATAAATAGTTGCCTTTTGCCCTATAATTTTGGGCATGACATATCTTGCATCACAAAAAAAGGGGTGTGATCAAAATTATATTATTAAAAAAAATTGTGGAGGAGAGAGAAAGTGATGAAAATTAGAGAAAAAATAATAAAAAATAAAAAAGGAAAAAAGAGGGGAAAGGTGAATTTCTATTTTCAAGGTGCATACATGGCATAAATAGAAAAATAAGAAAAATAGTTGTCATTCCATTTATCAAGGTGTGTAGGTGACATCTTAGAAGTTTGTGAAGAGTTCCTCAAATCATGCATTTAATATTTGTTGTGATCCACAAAAGAAATGTAATTTTCTAATTGGGCCACATGGTGGTGCTTAGATGTATTTGGGTGGGAAATTAATATTTGTTTTAAGGTGGTTCTATTTACCTTTATCCCACATTGGTTGTGTTTGTAATATCTTGTGTGGTAAGTGCCTATATAAGCAAGGCTTATGATCATTTGTAATCAAGCTCTTCAAGTGTAAGATCTTCAAGGATAAGCTCTTCAAGTGTAAGCTCTTCAAGTATAAGCTCTTTAAGTGTAAGCTCTTGTAATGAAGCTCTCATGGCATAATCTCTTGTAAGAAATCTTGGAGGTGAAAGATCTTAGTGTGTACAATCTTGAGAGGAAATTTCTTCTTGTGAAGTTCTTCTTTGTGGAAGTTCTCACGGTGGAAGCTCTTGGTGAAGCTCTTGGTGTGAAGACTCTTTTTGTAGAAGCTCTTATTTAGGAGTTCTCTTATGTTGAAGCATTTGCAAACTTCTTTTGGAAGAATTCATATCTATGATGTCATATTGTTGATGTTGCAAGGATTTTCAAGTATAATAACGCATGCTTTGAAGTATTTTGTCATCTATTTGTCTCCGTATTGTTGTAAGCTTGTAAGGGTGGTGTGGCTCTTTGTTAAATGATGTTAGAGCTGAATTTCTTGAGCGTGTGGATAGATCACTGTGTGTGAGGCAGTTTGCACTGGGACCTTGAGTTGGGTAAAGTTTTTCAAGAATGAGTTCTTGATTGTGTATTGATCACCGATTGTGAGGTAGTTTGCACAAGGTGCTTGTGTTGCACGAATTTTGTCTTATGAAGACTTGAACATTGAGAAGAGAAAGAAGAAGATGACTTTTGTGATTGGATAGATTATGAGGATTCCCAAACTTGAGAAAATTAGAGCAAGAAATCAAGAGGCATTGCAAGTTGCATTCTTTCATTTACAGAAGCAAGTGAATGAATTAGAAGAAGAGTTACAAAAGAGAAGAGTGTGTTACCAGAAAAGAGATGTTGATAATTCTTTGGATGCAATAAAGAAAGAAGATCTAGTGAAGTATCACACATGTGTTACAAAAGAAGAGCAAGAGGATGAAGAGGAAAATATTTGTGAACCTAAAGTTGAAGAAGATGAAAGGGAAGAGAAAGAGCATGAAGATGACTAGATTTGTGAGCCAAAAGAAGATGAAGATGATTTGAAAACTTCATCAATAGAGGATGCATACAATTCCTTGGTTGGGAGTCAAACAAGTGAAGTGATTACTTGCCTTGTTGAAGACATGGAAGAAGAAATCAAAGATGAAGATGTGAAAGAGGAAAATTCTTACGAATCATGGAATGCTATTTTGAAATGAGCTTGAAAGATAATGATGATGGTTTATATGAGGATCTTGTTAGTGATGTGTGGTATGGAAAGGAAGATTGGTATGATGTTGTTACATTTATTACAGGTGTATTTAATTCAACAAGATTGGAGAAACATGAAACTTATACTTGGACAAAGTTCATTGCGGAGGAGTATTTTCAACAACAGATACTTGTTGCACCTAAGTGTTGGAAAATAAGAAAGAAGGAAATATATTGGCAACAAATACTTGTTTTAGCTAGGTGTTGGAAGAGAAGGAAAAAAATGTCATTGCTAGCTGCTTCATTTTGTGAATTCATATCCACAAAAGTTTTCCTACCATGGGTACCTGATGTAGGAGTATCTTGCATCACAAAAAAGGGGATTTGATCAAAAATTATATTATTAAAAAAATTGTGGAGTAGAGAGAAAGTGATGAAAATTTGAGAAAAAAAAAAAAAAAGGGAAAAGGATATGAAAGAGGAATTTTTATTTTCAAGGTGCATAGGTGGTGTAAATAGAAAAATAAGAAAATAGTTATCATTCCATTTATCAAGGTGTTTAGGTGTTATCTTAGAAGTTTGTGGAAAGTTCCTTAAATCATGCATTTAATATTTGTTGTGAACCACAAAAGAAATGCAATTTTCTAATTGGGCCACATGGTGGTGCTTAGTTGTGTTTGGGTGGGAATTTAATATTTGTTTTAAGGTAGTTGTATTTATCTTTTATCTCACATTGGTTGTTTTTTTAATATCTTGGGTGGTAAGTGTCTATATAAGCAAGGCTTATGATCATTTGTAATCAAGCTCTTCAAGTGTAATCTCTTCAAGGATAAGTTTTTCAAGTGTGAGCTCTTCAAGTGTAAGCTCTCGTAATGAAGGTCTCATGGTGTAATTTCTTGTAAGAAATGTTGGAGGTGAAAGATCATAGTGTGTAAAATCTTAAGAGGAAGTTTCTTCTTGGTGAAGCTCTTCTTTGTGGAAGTTCTCTTGGTGGAAGCTCTTGGTGTGAAGAATCTTCTTGTGGAAACTCTTATTGTTGAAGCATGTGTAAACTTCTTTTGGAAGAAGTCATATCTATGATATCATATTGTTGATGTTGTAAGGATTTTCAAGTATAATAAAGCATTCTTTGAAGCATTTTGTCATCTATTTGTCTCCAAATTGTTGTGATTTTGGTTGTGAGTTTGTAGGGGTGGTGTGGGTTTTTGTTAGTTTTGGTCATAGTGCCATCAGATATCTTGAAAGGTAACACAAATTTGAGCTTTTACCCATTATTTATATTATATAATTTTATTATCATTATTTTAATAATATTATCTTATTTAATAATTATTAAAATATCATCTTAAAATAGCGACATAATTGTTTTCCCTTCCTAAATTTTCATGCCCTCAAGCAAATTGAACATTTATGGAGTCCACTACACAATCTTGGTTGTGAGGGCGTCCAAATTGATTTTGATCTTTTATTAACTTTGCCTATAAATTTGTATCTTTGGCATCATGGATCACACAAAAAATATATTTTGTGCACATAAAAGTATCAAGTTACAAAACATACACATAGATGGGCGAGAACACAAAACATACACATAAATTTAGGATGAAACAAAGCATACATTAATTATACACACCAATGCATAAATATATAGAGCATACATAATGTAGACACATGAATGCACATATACACAAAGTAGACATGTAAATGCATGAAGAAATGAAGCATACAAAAAAAAGACATAGAGTATACACATGATAAATGTTTACAATTACAATTTGAATTTTTTTGGCCTGATTTGTCTAAGCATAAGAGAAAAATGTACTCCTCTTTCCTTAGTGATCAACCTATACAATTATTTTGTTGTGGGTCATTTGAGTCTATTTGTCTAATCCCAAGAGTGAAACACATCCCTCTTTCCCTAGTAATCATCCCTGCAACCTCTTTTATAATGGGATCCTTGGATTGATTTGTCTAGGATCAAGAGTGGAACACATCATTCTTTCCCTAATGATCAACGCTACCCTTTCTTTGTAATGGGGTCTTTTGGCTTGATTTTTCTAAGCCCAAGAGTGGAATGTATCCCTCTTTCCCTAATGATCAACCCTACCCTTTCTTGGTAATGAGATCCTTGGATTGATTTTTCTAGGCCCAAGAGTGAAATATGTCCCTCTTTCACTAGCGATCAACCCTATCCTTTTTTTGCAATGGGATCTTTAGGTTTGATTTGTCTAGGCATAAGAGAATAAAATATCTCTCTCGCCCTAGCAATCAACCCTACCCTTTCTTTAAAGTGATATATTTGGCTTGATTTGTCTAGGCCTAAGAGTGGAACATATCCCTCTTCCCTAGTGATCAACCCTACCCTTATTTTGTAATGAGATATTTGGATTGATGTCTAGGCCCAAGAGAGGAATGTATCCCTCTATCCCTACCAATCAACCCTAACCTCATTAATTGATGATATTTTCTATTGGTTTATATAATATTAATAATCATTTGTCATTAGAATAATCTCTATGTGTAGGATAGATCATCTAGGGTTGGTCAATGAGACCTCACTAAGTCTTTGGGTAGAACCTTGGCCCATTATCCAAGGATTCCACAATACTAACTTCAATGGTTACTCACCTTCCCTCATTATTCCTAGATGCTATACTATATTAGGGTATTACGATATTGTAGTGGGGTCTCATAGATCAATAAGCCTAAACCCAAGAGAGGAATATAACTCTCTTTCCTTAGTGATAAACTCTACCCTCTTACCTACCTAGTCATTCATTTGAACTATGATAAAGTGAATCAATAATTTATTATTAGTCTTAACATTTTATTAAGATAACAAGTTTACAATTTCTCAAACTTATTTATACTAATAATTTACATGCATTTGATTTGGTATCCCTACTTATCAATCACATGCACGAATCACTATACATACATACATACATACATACATACATACATACATACATACATACATACATACATACATACATACATACATACATACATACATACATACATACATACATACATACATACATACATACATACATACATACATACATACATACATACATATATATATATATATATATATATATATATATATATATATATATATATATATATATGATAGGTAGTCGAGGTAGTAAGTGCATAGAAACACCCATGTATAGAGAGGGGTGTTGAAGGGCTCAAAGAGTTAGGTCCCATATTGAATTTATTGATGGGGACAGTAAGTGACAATAGACTAAATGAACCCAATAGATGCATCTATTTTATGTTGCCATATTTATTCAAATAATGTATGGATAAAAAGTTAGCTTGAGATAATGAAAACCTATTCTTTGATCCTTTACCTTATTTTCATAATCAAATTTTGTGCATACTTGTGAATCTCTATTCATCTTTATCCTTCAGGATGGCAAGATCATGCTCTGATACCACTCTAATGTCCCCTTCATATCACTTGTCCTTGTTTCCTATTATAACCATGCATTGGTTGATTCCAAGAATAGATCCATTGTCCATGGTCTTAATATATTATGTTTGTCCACCTATATAATTGAAAGGTCACACCTTTTCATTATGTTCATGAGGAGTTGTGACCCCTCACAATTGAGCCACTTTCTAAAGTCACAACACTTCATAATCATTGTCCTTTCAAAAGGTCACAACCCTTAATAATCATAATCCTTTAGAAAAGTCATGACACTTAATAATTAAATTTTTTTTTGAAGAATCACAACTATTCATAATTACAACACATTCGAAGAGTCACATCCTTCAACCATTGGTACCCTTTGAAACCTCATTTCATTATTTTTTTCATAATCTTTCCTCTTCCATTTATCCTTCTTTAACTCCCATCTTATTCTCTTCTTTTCTGTTTTTGAAATGAACTCTCCTCTCTTTTATATCTTATTTGGAAAGAGTCATATCTCTTTATTGCACAGCTCTTGAGTTTTCATTAGTTTTAGTTAACTTATATTATTTTATGTTATATTATTTATGTACTTTCTACAATATTCTCTCTTGTATTTAGTTTTACTTATAATTTTATGATTATTTAGTTTTTTATTTATTTTTAAATTTTATTTTATTGATAATAGATTATAATATCATTTGTATATATTATAATATATTTTTTACTAAATTTTATTATTTTTTCCATTTTAATATTATTTGTAATATATGATTTTATTAATATTATTTATTTAATAATATTCTATTATTTATTTAATAATATTCTATTATTTAATAATTATTGAAATCTTATCTTAAAATGGGAACATAACACCTAGGTGTGATATCATGTCACTATCCCAAGTGTTCATTGTTGGTTGTTCAAGCAGGGCTAGTGAGAATGCAAGTGTAAGCACCTTCTGTCCTTTAGAAACTATTTTAGAGAAACCATTTTTTCTTTCCTTCCTTCTTTTTAATAGTGTAATTGTGTTGAGATATATCCTTCCACTAGGAGGCCTCCTTATGCACTCTATCCTTAGTGCACTTTTCTACCTTATGTCTAGTATGGAAAATCACCTACATCTAAAAGTGAGCTCCTCATAGTCTTGGGGTTGGACCCAAAAGGCTATAGAAGATTTAATTGAAATGATGGAACTCCATTAGAGACATCCATCTTCACAAATATTTGGGAAAATATGGAATGAATAAGTTTGAAAGAGCCATCATCCACCAAAATAAATTTTCCTTAGAATTTCCAATTTCCTGAAGACATGAATCAAACCATAGATGCAAAGGACGATTCAAAAGTTTTATCCACAATGGAATCTTGTCAAAATAATTCAAAAGTAGGGGAAAATATTGTATTCCATGAATTAATCATGAATATAAATAGATGTATGCAAATCATGAAAAATTCTCCAAAGACCCCCAGATTGGTCAGTCAACTCTAAATTTAAAAAAAAACATGAAATTATGAGTCACCTTCAGCTCTGCATCACCCCCAAGCTCTAGAGAAACCTTCTTTGAGGTGGGTCAAAATTCATTCACAAACCTAGTTGTTGGTGTCGACACCCAACCTCACCATAATGATTATGGCTCCTTGAACCATGTTTTGTCACCACAACTTTTTGTTGACTAGTGGTTCTAACATTGTTGTCTCCAGGACCCCCCATGTGCACTTTCAACCCATAATCTCCTACAAACTCCTGGTCACTCTAGCACAACCCTTCACTATATGAAGAATTTTCCCCCTTTTAGAAACAAAATCATGCCCTCTACATTCATATTATTAATCATTCATTATCCCCATCCACTTGGTTCATTCACAAACTCATTGTTAAGTGAAAACATTGTATCTTGTGATCCATAATTATAGAAAAATCCCTAATTATGGAAGCCTTCATGCAACTCTATAAATAAATTCTAAAAATATTTATCCTATTACAATTAATATTAAATAATTATCCAAATATGATTATAGTATTATATTTTAATATTTTGAAAGTACTAAACTAGCACTTGCACCTTTGAGGGGTGCAATAGATACACGATTTTAAAAAATATATAAATAATAATGTTATATTAAATTTTCATCTTATATAATTAGCAATAGTTACATTTTTTAACTTAGGGTGATGTTTGATGAATCCCCATATGCTTGGAGATGATTTTTCTCTACCTTGGTTGACATGGTGGTGGGACATTGATTATGCTAGTTTTGTCAACTTGAGGGATTACAGGAACAACTCCAAGTGAATAGGCCAACTTATCAATCCCTTGATAAAAGTTTGAGGCATTACATCCTACTTATAGAACTATTTTAAAAATAACTCCTTATATATTCATGTGTGCATGTTTTTCTCTCCAAATTCAAGAGTCCATGAAAACACCTCAAAGATTTATATTTCAACCACATGACTCAATACGTCACAATATTATCCTTTTCAATTTCATTTGACTTAATATCTCAAATTGTAATAATTTAACATGTAAATATAATAATTAAATTATCATCTCCCTTTAATCCTACCCCATGTTAATATATGATCAATTTCTTTTATACACACACACACACACACACACACACATACATATACATATACATATATATACATATACATACACATATACACACACACATACATATATACATACATATATATAAATACACATATATATACACACACACGCATATATATATATATATATATACATACATATATATACATATATACATATATACATATATATACATATATACATATACATACATATACATACATACATACACACACACACATACATACATACATACATACATACATACATACATACATACACATACATACATACATATACATATATATATATATATATATATACATTTATCAAACTACTTCACAATGTAGTTACACTTAACAATGTCACTACAAATCTTTCCACACTCTAGCTTATGCCACTTAAATCCTTTACATTGATTTGATCAAGTGCTACAATCATATTTGTATATCCATTATAATAGCTTTGTTCATCACAATTTTTGAGAAAATGATTAGCTGATTTTCTAGACTGAAATCCTAATGTTCATTACACATCTTGTGCTGGTTCTTCTTAACAAATTAAGTTTTCATTATGCAGAAACTAATTGTTTTGAAAACCAAATTAATTAAGAAAAAAAAATTTAGTACCTTAAATATTATTGTAAAATTTCATGTAAATATTCGTGCATGCATGCCAAAACTTTATTTCCTAGGAAACAAGAAATTCATGTCCATGTGCACATTAGGCTTCATTGTACCCATTCAAATGCATTCAAAATTATCCACAATCTAATTCAACATGAATATGTCCATGGAAACAAAATATTTTCTATTAAAAAATACATCTTATGAATTTTCAATTTAGTAATAGACACTTCATTCTTTATTCCCCTGTATGATAACACATTCTCACATCTAGGGTTAAGTCCCTCTCATTCTTCAATGCAAAAAAAATTACATTTTTAATGTATATATTGAGCTCCTTAACCAAGTTATTTACTATGAACCTATTAGATACAACCTTCTTTATTCTTGAAAGGGTGTTATCTATTATGAGGATGACTTTCCCTACCTTTGATCCCATCTACCAACTACAAGGTTCATGAAGAGTTAGTGATTAGATCAAATGAAAAGTCAAAGATTGTCTCTATCCAATTAAATAAGGATATTGAGATGGAAAAGTCTGATCATAGTAGGTGTTTATGGAGGAGTTTGTGGCTTACTAGTGACCTTGGATAAATCCATTTTAGGGGCTTGAAAAACTTTTTTCATTGACTATCACTAAGATTCTATATTGGACAATCAATAGATTATGATGGATCCTTGCACCAAAGGCTCTTCAAATGCTCAAATTGATTAGTCAGGGTACCAAAACCATGAACAATACTTCTCCAACCTTGTGTTCTCCCAAAATTCCATCCAACACTTTATTCAAGCTTCAAAACATTAATTTTTTTGTTTGATACATAAAGATATCGAACTTTCATGCATTCAAAACCATGTCAAACCTACTTGTGACACCCTAAAATATTGGGTTGAGTAAGAGCACATAAAAAAATACAAAACTAGTTTGGGCATCTAAAACTGAGTATCAAAAAATATGTTATTTCTTCTCTAAATATATTATTTAATTAAAAAATAATTTAAAATTAAAGTTGACATTATATTTGTATTAGAGATATAGTCCTACTAGCTAGTTGGGTTGTTTTGTCGTATTCAAATAATTCAAGAGACCTAAAATTTATAGAAAAAGATAGGAAAAGGTTGGAGGAAGCCATATGAGAAGATATAAATGGAAATGGGATAAAGGGAAGAAGAAAATGGTTGATTAAGTAGACAACTACAAATTTTCCTAATTAATTGGTAGCAAACTAATTAAGGTCTTATACAATTATTATAGAGCCTAACCAATGTATTCATCCACAAAAAAATTCACGAAATAATGGTGTTGTAGTAATTCAATAAGCGATTAGGTTTGATTAAACCAAACCTGAAGCTAATTAGAAACAAACTTCTAGAAAGGATAATACAAATTTTTGGAGGAAGAATGATGACAAGAAGATGAAGTGACAAGGTATCATTCCAAATATGCCACCATAAGCCCATATGTCCACTAGGAAATGAATTTTTATGCAATAATTTGAGTATCAAGAGTGGACAACGGAGGATAATATATGAGGAGTAAATCTACAAGGACATTCCACATTTATTTGTAAAGATCAATATATCCACTTATGATTTTTGGAGAAAGTTCAAAATCATTTTTTTTGATGAACTCTTGCCCATTTGTTTCATGTTAACAAATGACTAAACACTTTTTTGTGTGATAATTTATTACTATTTATGTATCTTTAAAGGCATTCAATCAAATTTATTATGATCATTCAACTATTTATTTGGATGTCATTCACACCACAAGAAATGACACTATAGTTTGATGCACTAAAATAAACCTAGATCTACACATTTTTTTAAGAAGCACTTCCATGATAGAGATTGGTTCTCTTGATCTATATAATTTTGAGGATTGATGTAGGAGAACATCGCTCCCATGCTGATTTAAAAAATCGTTGATCCACACTCCTAGAGGAACCAATCCACTTCAAAGTCGAGAAATTTTTGTTGTAATCTCTATTTATTAACTAATCAATAAAATGTGAATAATATAAGGTCATACATAGAAGAAAGTAGTCAACCTACAAATAATACATAGAAGAAAGAAAGAAACCTATAGATGAAAGATGAGAAAAAAAAACATAGGCTTAAGAAAAAGTTGTCAATACAAAAGACATACTTGACAAAATGTAATATTTGAGGTAATAAAGGAGAAGAGAGAGGGTTTGACCAAACCCATATATCATGATCTCCATCCCACCAAATCTTTATTCATCAGGTTACTTGGGAAGTATTCATACTTTCATTGTATGCAAAAATGGTTAATTGGAGTAATTAATTGAAGGCTGCTTTAAATGGTATATAATACATACCACCCCTATGATAGTAACATTGTTTAAATCTATGAAATTCAAATTGTAATCAATTAACAACTCTTCCCATGTAGTTATTTATTTTATTGCACATATAAATGCAAAATTTCCCTGGCATACCTCAAATTGGGTCACTTATTAGTTGACCCAGGTCCTATACTATTAATAAAACTTCAAATTTTTCTATTTTTTGATGCTTTTGTCCTTTTGTCAATGTATGTAGCCACCCTTTTACTTTGATCATTATCTTTATTTTGTATAAAATTTATTGAGAATTTATATACACACATACTTTTTTATATCAAACAATCTGCATCCAATGTTTGTAATTGTAAAAAGGTTTGACATACTCCATCAATTCAACAACTCTTTTTATAAGAAACCTTTATACCTTCCATGGAAAATAGGCCCAAACCATGTAATGATGATGGTGTTATGTGATATATCCTCTTATTAACACAAAAATAAATATTTGTTGGAGGAAGTTCCTTGGGTACCCATTGTTACTATAGATGTTATCTCAAGGGCACCTTGATGTTGTTGAGATAATGGGTGTTTCAAATATTGCATAATATTTTTATATTATATTATATTATTTTATTATGTAATGTTGCACCTAAGAGCACCTAGATGGACGTGAAACATGGAGAGATTGTCATGGGATATATTTGATGTAATAGTTTAATGTTGGGAAAATGAATTAAATGCTCAATATTAAATGTGGGGTCAATGGGTTAGGTAGCACATGATTTTAGGACATGGTTGATGTAATACCACTTGGTGATTTTGTGGGACTTAGTACTATATAAGAAACCACAAGGGTAGTTGTTGCATAAGACAAAAAGGGAAAAAGGCAAGGGAGAGTTTGTGATGGTTGAAAGAGTGATATGGGATGTGCAAACTTATGTTTGTTCTCATAGATTTCTTGGTTGTAGCTATGGATTTGAAGGCTTCCATGGTTGTATTGCAATGGTTTTTTTTGCTAAATAATACATGATGATGGATGCTTTTGGAGGATGGGGTTTTCCCTCAATGAGGGTTTTTCAAGGTATATTTTGTGTCATATATTTTGTGGGTATGTTGTCTATTCTCTTGAATGTGGATTCTAATTGCATATTTATTTAAGATCTACAATGGGTTATGTGGAAATAGTAATACTTTTGTTGCAAGTTTTCTTATAAGTAGTATTAGAGCTATGGTTTTATTATTGTAACCCTAGATTGAATCTATGGGAATGCATGTGAGGGTAAAATAAATAAATAAAAAAATTGGGTTTTATAGGTTGTTTATTATAGATTTAAGGATTTTGGATTTACTATTATGATGGGATGTTGGTAGATTTTAGACATGTGAAATTGTTGGAGAAAAGGGTTTTTTGGATGCTACATTTAAATGAGGGTTTTCAGGGGGAGCTTGTAGAAATGACCTCTTGAGAAAAACCATACCTCACCATTGGATCTGAGTTGGCATTTTCATAAATTTTGATACCATGAAGGATATGAGAAATACACAACACAAATCCACAAAGCCCTAAGAAAACTTGCATGTAAAAACCTATCACAGAGAAGAAAAAGACAAGAAGAGGCAAGAGTTTTCTATGAAAATATGCAAATTGTATTATCAGAAATGAAAAAGATTAAGAGATAATTATAAAATATCAATCTTTATAAAAGGATATCAAAACTTAAAAAAGGGTAACCTAAAAGGTAAATTCCATTTAATAATTACTAATTAATTATTAAATTTGAATGCATAAGTGCATAAAGAGAAATCTTAAGAAGGGAGAAAATGTAATTTAATAAATACAATTAAATTAGCCTTTTTCTCTAACAATAATATGCCCTAGTTTGACCATGTTAAGAGAAAATAAAAAATATTTTTAGTTTCAGCCTACATCAAGCATCAAATTTTTCCTAGTGGAATTTTCGTCACAAAAAAAATTCGCATTGAAAGTGGTAAAATACTTGTCTTGATAAAGAAACCATAACTTTCACTCAAGATATTAGACTTTGGATTTCTTATAGTCATTGGAAATCTAATTCAGAGAACTACAACTTGATGTAGGTTTGATTATATGATTTTCACACTTTTTAAGGTTTTAAAAGCTAGAAAGTTAGATGTTATTTATTTTGAACAAAGGTTTGGACATATAGAGTTGGATTTTGGACTTCGAATAGTCAACATAAAGCTCTTGGAGAGCTCTGCACATTGGTTTAGATTTGGTATATGTTTGACATGGTTTATTTGGTGATATATTGATCTAAATGGTTTATGATATATACTGACTATAATAAGATTTTGAGTTTATTACATTGTATGTTTTGGAGATTTGGAGATTTGATGTCATTGTATGCTCAAGATATATTTCAGATTGGTTTCATGATGATATGGTTATCGATGCTCGATTTGGATATGTATGATGACTTATTGGGTCTACAGGTTGTCTAATGTTGTAAGCAGTCTATGCTTACTAGTTGCATTTATGAGTTGGATGTGGGTTGTCTTTTTCCATTGATCTTACATTATTGATGCATTCATATTTGTGGCTTGGATTTGGGTTATCTATTCCATTAGTCACATGATTTGCTGATTTTTCTTCATGTAGGAGGGATGAGATGTTTCTAGTTAAAGTCATGGTGGAGAATTGTGGTTAACTATTTTATGCTCATAGGTAGGAGAATTTAAGAGTTGGATACTTAGTTCACGTATGTGACAATGTTGCCATGAAATTTGGTATGACATGACTGGGTATATAGGTGCATGCTTGATGTTTATTGATTTTGATTTCTGATTTGGTTATGGTGGTATATATCTTATCGGTTGAGGATCATGGTTATTTAGTTTTTTTGAGGAGCTTATGATGTGAAATTCTATTTCTTTGACGGTTTTATTCCTTGGTTAATTCTCATAGTTAGAGGATGGTTTTTCATCATGATGTCATGGAAAGCTTAGATACATGATTTAATGGAAGCTTGTGACAATGATCAGGTGGCACTGCAAGATTATTTCTTAGTTTGGTTTATATCTTCTTGGGTTGGAGATATTGGTTCCACTTGGTATTGACACTTTGGTTGTATGTTTGTAGCTTTAGAGGATCTTTATGTAGGAGATGGAGGTTATGATGCCATAAGTAACTCAGTACCATGACTGAGTAAGAGTTGTTGGCATTGATATTTTTATTGATTGTTTGTAGATGTTGGAGGGTTTTCTTAGATCTTGTTGCTACAGAAGCATCTTTGAAATTTGCATGGTGCACTTGGTTCTTCATGGTGTGTGGAGATGGTTGCATCTTGAGGACTTATAGGGTTCTTGGCACAGGTGCAATTTATGCTTTCTTTTGACATGTTATCCTTGGTGTTAAGAAAATTTCCTTATTATGTCATGGTATACTCTTGATACAAATTTATATTTTTGACATGTTATGGTATGCTCATATGGAACATGCTATCTCTTTGGTTGAGATGGTTTAGATCATGTTGTCATGTTTATGTTCTTGAGGCCATGATTGGAACTTTGACATTGGTATTGATTTAGTTTCATGGTATTTATTTCATTAATCATTTGCTAGACACTTCATGATATTGCTATGTTGCATTTGGAGTTGGCATGGATTGATTGGTTATAGGTGCTCATGGATACTTAGAGATGGTGGTGATCCTGATTTCTCTTGGATTAAGGAAGTATTTTTTGGGATAGTTGTTTGGATTCAATAGGAAGTCTGAGGGGCATTCACCTAGTTTGGACTTGAGAAGAGATTGTTCTTAGGCGAGTCTTGGTTGGAGACTTGGATATCTTGATGTGCATTCTCATTCCCCACTCTTGGTCTAGTCAATGATTTACCACTTGAGAGGTACATCCCATTGTTTCTCTCAAGTGTATTATGTTTATGCTTATGCTTCATTGATATGGTATGGTTTGGGTGTTGCTGTGGCTTCTTGGTTGGGGTTTTATGGGGGAGATACTACATGGAACAATTTATATCTAGAGGTGTGTGTAGAAGGACACGATACATGTTATAATTTGCATGGTTTCTCTTTGGTCTTGGCTATCTTCCTAAACTTTTGGTTTTACTTACATTGGATGGAGATTTTTTGAAGATTGTGATCACTGGTTTGTGATCATGTGTGTCATGTGAGAGATGAAATTTTTATTTCTTTGTCTATTTCCTTTTTTGGTTTTGGAGAACTTGTGATAGTGTTGGAGACTTTTTATGAGAGTTGTTCCTGTAGGCTATTGGTTGATGTGATTTGGAAGTCCTTGATACTACATAGATTCATTTCTTTGAGATGTTGTGAGTGAATTGGTTACATATGTAACATTATCTTTCATAGTGGGAGCTTCTTGGTATATGTGGTGGGTATTTCTCTTGAGGTTTGTGATTGTAGGTTATAGATTAGATATGTTGATTATGTGAGTTTCACTTGGTATAACTTTGGATGTAATGATAGTTGGATAGGTTGACACTTGCTGTGGGTACTATTTCAGCTATAAATTTTGATAACTACAGATACATGTGATTACCTTTGGATTAAGAGTTTGTGCTTGAAATTTTAGTTGGCACAAGATTTTATGATTCTTATTTGATAGGTTGGGTGGATTTCTCTTTGGATGGCTTCTATGTATGTTTGGTGGTAGTGGCATAGTATGAGGTGGGATCATTTTGTTGGAATCACTATTGTTGTTACACCAAAACCTTAAGCTATCAATGCACATCACAACAACCAGAGATAAGGATCCACGGGAAGTGGTTAAAAACATGTCACAAATCCACTAGTCTATGGTAAAAAATACCTTGACCTAGATGGGATAGAGGCACCAACCTCCTAACAATCCCCCCTCAGCATGACCCAAGGGATTTGAATCCATAACTCAATGCTTTGATACCACTTGTTGAAATCACCATTTCCATTATACCAAAAGCTCAAGATCTAAATGAATGTCACAACAAATAGAGACAAGGATCCATGGGAGGAGGTTAATCACATGTCACAAATCTATTAGTCTATGTTGAATGATACCTTCACCTAGAGGGGACATAGGCACCAACCTCCCAACACATTCATGTTTGAGATGTTGGATACTTTAATTTTTTTGTGGGTACCAAGATAAAGAACATGGTGTAATTGGATCCATGATGGTGGATATGCTAGGAGGGATTGTTTTCTTATTCATTTATGTTACTATGGATTGACCTTGTGCAATGTATACAACTAGTGGGAGATTTTTGAGATAATGGGTGTTAAACACATTGCATAGTATTGTTTTGATTAAGTAAAAAGAAGTTTTAAAAGACTTGAAACCTTTTACATAGTAGCATGACAAAAAGAGCAGAGAAGCCTAGAAGAATTGTGCATTAACACCTAAGAACATAACTATCTAAGAAAAGAAGCCTTAAAACAACCAATAGAAAAAGACAACAAAAAGAAAGAAAAAAGACAACAAAAAGACAACTACATGGTCTTCAATAAATTAGTTGCCTGATCTACAAGGATGTTCATATTATCCATAGAGGCCTTCAGATCATCCATTTCTTTAGCTTCCATTAACTCAATCTTTTTTGAGTTAGCCCTAGTATTCTTTCTTGGTCTATGGTCATCTTTCATGTCTTTGGAGCCTTGACCTTTCCCCTATTCAAATTTGTTCATTAGAGTATTAATGTTGCCTGCCACATGAGTCTTCAAAATAGAACAATTCTGGTCAACAAGTTTCTTAACCATCTTCTCCATATTGATCACTCTATTATCCATACCATCCAACCTTTTCTAGAAATATTTAATCAGTTCATCCAAAGATTTAGTCTTGGCTTCTAGGGGTGGAACTCATTTCATAAGATTCTTAACCTCTTTAGTGTTATCGATCACCTTAGAAAGTCTATCAATATGCTCACCCAGAGTTCTCTTCCCTTTAGTAGTTTTGCTGAGCTAATCAAATTCTCTCAAAATGTCCTACATCTATTGATTCAAACTACTAATGTACTTATTCATTAGCCTTGAATTACCAAATATCCCCATCAATGACCCTAGACATCATTGTCCTTGTTATGATTAAAGTAATCCTCATCCCTGTCCACATTGTCTCTTTCATTAACTACCTCCTTAGGACCTTTGTCAGCTAGCTTCCCTTAAGAAAAAACATTCTTTCCTTTCTACTCCATCCTCTTAATCAAAGTTTCATCATCAAAAGAAATGTTTGAAAATCTATTCATATTCTTCCCCTTGTTTCTAGTAACAATACCAAAAATACCTTTTTTCTCATTACCCTCCTCCAGCTCCTCTTTAGACTCGATATCCATCTCAAAATTGACCTCCTTAATCTTCCTTTTCTTCCTAGATGAGCTCCTAAGAACAAGATTTTTCCTCTTCTAATCCTTTATCTTAGCAACCTAGTCCTTCGTATCCTCATCAAAGCCCTCATCTTGTTTACTCCCCTTAGTCTCACACTCTAGGGTTTTTTTATTATAACACTATCAACATTTTTGGATTTTAAGAGGTTCATAACCATAACCATTAAACCCTCATGGAAGGCATGGTCACCCTTAGAATCATTTTGAATAGCTAAAATTGTGTTACCCAATGATTGCCTAAGGTAGAAGGGGAGATTAAGCCTAACCCTATGCCTAAAGTGGTTAACCAACATAAAATGATACCCAAACATCTTAGTAAAGCGACCATCCTAAGTTAGATATTCAATCACCATGAACATGACAAACCTCCATGGATGAGAAATGGAACCATGGCTAAAATGAGAATTACCAAATTTAATCAACCTTTTATGCCCTTTAGCCATATCTACAAATTCTTCCACAACTGATTAGAAAGCTTCCTATCCCTATAGAAATTGATTCCCTCTATATCAAGACTCGTAGCTTCTGCAATAATGTCCTCTGTAACCTCCATTCTCTGATTACCCACCAAAATACTACAGTCCTTCTAGGTCTTAATAAATAGAAGATAATGGAAGGGTTACTACCCTTTAACTTCTCCACAAAGCCTTTGAAATTCCCTTGTTCTAGAATTCACCAAATATCCATCTTCTTCTTCTAGTCCTTGTAGCTAGCTAGCTTGACCCTCTTTCTCTTACTTCCTATCATCTTCAAGTTGTAGTAGAATCTCAACATCTCAGTATAAACAAGCAAAATGAAAAACCCAATGTCGATATCATAGTGAAGATTTTTATTAAATAAACAAACCCACAATCTATGTGGCAATGAATGAATTGTCTCTTCAAAACTAATCATAACCCGCCACTCCCCAATCTTGCCCAAATCATAATTAATCCTTATTTCCATGTTCATCATTAATAATTTTCTTAACATACTGATAACCTTATCGTATTCAATCAAGGATAACCCATTGGTAGGTATATTATCACCATGATTCCAAATCAACTTGTCATGACTTTTGCATGCCACATTCATAGCCTAGTCAAATAACATGGTTTGTTTCTCTAAAGTTATGAGTGATAACACAATTCTCAAACAAGTTAATTAAATAAATAGCCTTGCATATAATATTATAAATTGTCCTAAAGGGATTATTAATTTTACTAAGACAATTGTTAATATTAAGGGTGTCCCTCTCAAGCCACATCTTTTCCAAATTCATACTTTTGACATAACTAAGACCATAGAGAGCCACACTAGCTTCTGCCACATGATTCATTTATTCCCCAATAGGGATGGCCATCACCCCCAAACTATCTCTATTCATATTTTAGATGATGACACCACAACTCACCATCCTTGGGTTGCCCTTCGAGGCCCATCAAAATTAATCTTACACTAGCCCTCAGGAGGACAATCCCACCTAACCAATTTCCTAAGGTTATTACCATTTTGGATAAAGCTTCACGCTTCCAAGTTCTAATTATGAATCACTTTTCCTTCCCAATCATTCTGAGGTTGGTTTCTTTTCCCAATAGTCCTAATATTCTTTATCACCAAATGCTTAATATTATGGAACAACTGGACATAATTAGTCTCCTTACCTCTAAAAATCCTATCATTTCGTTCCTTCCACACACTCCAACATAACTTCATTATCAAGGTATTTCAAGAGGGAGGCTTCCATTTTGTAAATAACTCTTGAATACTGAGGGGGAAAATCCATTCCATATCCAACATACCACAAATCCTTTCCTTAATTTACTCAATTTAATTATTATATTATTTTACTTAATTTAATTATGTAACGTTGCACCTAGGAGCATCTAGATAGACACACAACATGGATAGATTCTCATGGGATATACTTAATGTGTTGTATTGTAAAATTTTAATAATATTTGATTTAGTTATTTAATATTGGGGAAAATAATTAAATGTTTAATATTAAATATGGGGTCAATGGGTTAGGGAGCACATGGTTTTAGTACATAGTTTATGTAATACCACTTGTTGGTTTTGTGGGACTTGCTACTATATAAGCAACCACAATGGTAGTTTTTGCATAAGACAAAAGGCAAAAAGGTAAAAAGAAAAGTCAAGCAAGACAAGGTTTGACATGTTAGCCAATGGAGCATTTGTGAAGGTTGGAATCATGTCATGAGATGTATGGATTCATGCTTATGCACATGGATTACTTGGTTGTGGCTATGGATTTGAAGAATTCCATAGCTGTATTGCAATGGTGTTTTTTATTGAATAATACATGGTGATGAATGCTTTTGGAGGCTAGCTTTTTCTCTCAATGAGGGTTTCCCAGGATATATCTTGTATCACATTTTTTGTGTGTGTGATTGACTATTATTGTGCATGTGGATTCTAATTGAATATTTATTTTAGATCTATTATGGGTTATGTGGAAATATTAATATTTTTGTTGCAAGTTTCCTTACAAATGTTTCCTTTGGTCTCATCGTCATAAGAACATGACCCTCCTTGTGTAAGGAAAAATTCCATGCATTTATTGAATTTTATTTTAATATTTTGACCTCTAGCTTGTCTCCTTATTTTAGACATACTAAATGTCCCACTTTAATCTTCTATTCCTATATTTATCCTACTCAAGAAAGACACATCTAACAAGTACCTATTGGTGGTACTTACACTCCATCGAATGAGAGAGAAAATTGGTATTGAGAGAGATGTTTTGTAGATGAGGGTAATGCTTATGAAGAAGTTGACCCTAAAGTTGATCTTGAGATTAAAATATGAGTAAGTCAAACTAGGGATTCAAGTGTTGATAACTGTATTAGACTCGGTGCTAATGTTGAGGTTTGAAAATTTGAGAAAGTTTTTTCCCTAGTAATTTTTATAAAAATTAGCTATTTCTATAGGCTGTACTAACATATACCTGGTGGTCCATGAGACTATGAATGATATACATCAAAGGGGTTCAAGTTCCTACACATGCAATTTTTATTATCTTATGTTAGCTAAAAATTACTTGATACTTAATTCAAAATATTACATAAAAGACAACATGAACAATATGTAGTCATCAAAATCATTGCATATTTTTATACTCCTAGACTATCCAGGATCCTCACCAAAAGGGTTGACAATATATGTAGACAATTTCCTATTTCCAAGAAGGGCAACAACATCACCAAAAAAAAACATGAAATCAACACCAATAATTGAGCATTATGCACAATATATTTGTAGTTTTCTAAGAAATAAATACATATCATGATTCGTAAGCATCACATATCTACTATCATATATATAATTAAGCATTATAAGAACCACATATGTATCATCATATACATATAATCCATAAAATATGCAATCCATCACATTCCATAAATAAAGAAAAAGTTCAATAAATGTCACATAAATAGAAATTCTCTCTGGTACAAGGGCACCTCCTAGGCAGATTAGGTAGATTACAACCTATTGATGAGGTTAAAGGGATCAATTTTGGATCCTAACATGAATGTTTCCAATGCATCTGCATCATTCTCTATCTCTACCTCCTTGGCATGACATAATTATACTAATATTAAGACATGTTAAAGGTGGTACATGAATTAAAATTATTAAAAGGTGCATCATGAATTAATTATTATGTGATGGAATTAGAATTCAAAATAAAATGAGTTAATTATTTCTTCGTATAAGTCAAATAAATGTATGCCAAGAAATCAATATTAAATAGATAATATAATAATCACATACCTCATACATTGCATTCATGTCGTTGACCATGACCATGACCATGACCATCACCACCATCACCTGAAGAAACATGATGATGATGATCATTACTATCTTATTCTTCTTTTTCTTCTTCTTCTTCATGAACATTTCCATGAGGAACATCATTGACTTATTGTTGATCATGATCACATCTACATCATCTTCTACTTCTTCTATATCTTCTTCTTCCATCCCATTATACTTTATCGACCTTCCTCTTGGATTGTGTCTAACAACAAATGACCAACCCAATTTATATGGAACCTTTGAGTAAAATACATGTTCACATTGGCCTAGAAGAATAAAGGGCTCATCCTCAATTGGCTTAGATGACCTTGTATTAACCATTGAAAATCCATTATCATGTTCAATAATAGTTCTATCAAGATTATTTTGATTTAGTCATGGTTTATACCATTTGATGAAGAAAAACACTAATTTTAAGGAATTAATTTAGTACTCGAGTATATCACCCAAAATGCCATAATATCAATTTTGGGACTCTTGAGAATGTATGCCATTTTTAGATAAAATATTGGTCACCTCGAACACTATATATCCCAGAACAACAAGTTTTCTTCATTTCATCCAAAATTTTGAGGCAGGATTTTTTACCATTTCACCATAAAGCTTGTGGTGTTTGACCTACAATATGTCAAAAACTGATATGGGTAATTAATAAATTTATATGTACGTATTTATCTCTTAAACCATACACTAAATCAATTTCCCTTCATGTAACATTAGAATCTCCATTACAATGAGATTCTTCAAAAAATGAAGCCCACCTACTCATGTTAATGTGTGATTGGAATGTTGATATTGTTCAATTCATATCATCATCCAATCAAAGATTGTTTGCAATATAGAAATGTACTAGTGCATCACACTCTCGAACAATTGTACAAAAAAAAACTTACAACCAATTTATTCTTAGGATTAATAATTAATTACCTATAATAACATCTTATAGTTACCTCTCACTCTACTCAATCTACCTTTCCCCATCAAGTACTCCCCTTTGAATTTGTAAGTGAGATTGGGATACAAAATGTAATCTACATGCATCTTTGTTGTAAACTTGGGAAGATATTCAGTAATATAAACCATGGTTTGGTATACCATATATCCCTCGACCATAGAATCTTGAGGGGATAAAAAAATAAATTTGTGTCACCTATTAGGACCTCCAAACCTATTTTGGTCAAATCTTATTTCTCTATCAAAACTCAACTCTTTTCAAAAGCTAAAAATACCCTTTTATAGATCTTAGAATCAATATCATAATTATATAAAATTTATAGTGGTTTGATTAGTTATAAGATGCTATAAATTCAAAATATTATAAGTAGGTATTTTAACATTTGAGAAGATTCTCCCTCAAAAAAAGAAAAAAAAGAAAGTAAATCATATCAAAAAATAAAAAATGTATATTTGTCCCTAGAGGAGAGAGTCATCTTCAAGAATATGTATTTTGTTTTAAAAAAGGTGTAGATTTGATAGGGAAGTTTTGATGGGAGGTAAAAATTATTGGTTTCTGATTAGGTCAAACTCAAGTACTTATCACAAAGAAAATATAAATTAAAAACCTATATATATATATATATATATATATATATATTTTTTTTTTCCTTAGCTATACATGTCATCTATAAAATATTTTCAAATCAAAGCAAAAAATGATGATTTGCATATACTTGTTTGATGAGAACTACACCCTATATCTTTCACGGTTGAAAAAAAGACTTCAAAATTAAAACACTGAATAAATTCTTACTCAAAAAAATTAAAAAAACTATAGGCATAAAATTTATCCAATTTCACACATTTCACTAGTTTACATCATCTTTTAATTCTAAGCACAAATACCATTTTTGTGTCATTTAAGTTGAACAATTTGTGTTTTGGGATCCTTTTTCTTTACAAAAGGTGACGTAGGTTTGTGCTTTTACCCTAGGATGTGATCTTTGTCAAACCAAAGCCTTCAAATTTTTTAGGTGCCTCTCAACTATCCACATTGATTTGGTGTGTACAAGTCCACACAATTCAATCTCCTCAACTTGGTGTACAAGGTAGTGTTCTTGTGCATTGATTTTTTTTTGAAGGTAGGCACTTTTTCATTTCACACATTAGATGAGGAATTTTTCTATTCTGATATTTTATATATTATTTGTGGATTTGTTTGGATGACAACCACCTACAAGAGCTTCAAGACTCAAAAAACATAGAAATGACAATTTACAAAATAATATACAATACATTACATAACAAGTAAAACAAACTAAATTCTATCGTACACCTCCTTGATCAAATACCCAAGTAAGTTGAGAATATCTAGAGGCTTTTTCTATGATAGTGGCTATTAGATCTTGTGCTAGTGCTAAAGCTAGAGTTGGAACTAGTGTTCGTATTAGCACTGGTGCTAGGATTTTGTCTATTGGTGTTGTTGTTGGATTTGGCATGGCTGGTTCAAGGGATGACATAAATTTTGGGTTAAGTATTAGTGCTAGTATTCATGTTGGTGCTGATAGTGGTGCAATTGTTGGTACTAGGGTTTTGTCTCTTGTTGGTGATGCTAGTAGCTTTGGTGTGGGTGTTGTAATAGGGAATTTAGGATAGTTAGATTCATTATTGTCATTGGGCATTTTAGTTTGGGTGTTAATGAGGGTATTGGTGTTGACACTATTGCTAGTAATGGAATGGGTGCTAGTGCTAGGGTTTGGTCATGTGTTGTTGGCTATGGTGCAACTAGTTTAGGTATTGGCACAAATGTTAGTGCTAGAATGGTGGTTGGAGCTAGGGTTTTTGGTGCATTATGTTCTAGTCTTGGTGTGAGTGTTGGAGATGGCATTGGTGCTAGTGCTAGGGTGTCTAATGGCTCTTTCTTGTATGCTGCTAGGGTTATTGTGAAGTCTTTGATTCCTCTTCCTGATGGTTGATCATGATATAAGATGAAGGATCCCTTTCCTATTTGTTCTCCCTTATTTCCCCATTTGGAAGAGGACATGGTGAGATAAACTGTGGATTCTTTCATTAATCTTTTAGATCATGTTGTGATATTTCACTTTCAAGGCCTATGGCCGAGTCTTTGAGATTTTCACATGTAGGTATCCATAGAGTGGGAGCCTATTTTATCATACATTGTCCATATTTTCCCCATGGGAAATATATTTTTTATAGCTAAGTTTGATTCTACTGAGGATCAAAAGAAGATCCGTTCTGTCCCTTCTTTCACTTGGTTGACTCATCTGCACCTGTTGGTGGTGAAGCTATGGAGCCTTGGTTTCTCCTTTTCTATTGAATATTTTACCAAGTTTTTGATTTGGGTTAGGCTTCCCTACATTCCTCTTCATCTTTTGGTTGATTCCCTATTGAAAGCTATGGGTGAAGCAATTGGTACTTTCTTGATGGTTGATGAAGACTCATCAAATATTTTGCATTCCACTTACATGAGAATCCTTGTTGAGATGGATATTTTTAAGGGTTTCGTTGAGAAATTTAAAGTTGAGACTTCTAATGGGAGTTGGGTTTTAAATTTGGACTATCCAGGGATTCTCTTCACATGTAGAAATTATACAACACAAGGAATTTGGCTGCTCAATGTGGTTTACAGAGAGCTAAGTCTAAAAATGTTTCTTCTTGGTGGAAAGGGGCTTCTTCTAAACATTATACTATTGCTAAGAAGGTTGCATAGGTTTTCCCTACTGTCAAGCCTATTCCTATTGTTTTCCTATTTTGATTGATGCAACTACTATATTTGTAGGTAGTGTGGTAGTTAGTTTGGAAGTTGCTGCTATTGGTAGTGGCATTAGTTATGTTCCTACAGGGTCTAGTGGTAATTCTCCTGGTTTCCCTATTGCCAGTACTAGTCTTCAATTTTTCAGATGTTTTCTTCAATTTCCCTATTGCTAATACAAGTTCCTCTATGCTGGTAGTTGCTATTTGTGTTGGGGTTTCTATCAAAGCTAGTTCTATTGCTACTATTTTTCCTTCTACTAGATATGTAGTTGTTGGCCTTGTTTAGGTTTAAATTGTTGGATTTGTTGTGGCAGATAGATTTTTTTTAGATTCACAACATATATTTTCATTGGTTGAGGTGGGTTGGATCCCAATTATTGGAAAACATCATAAGAAATCCTCTCCTTAGTTTGACAAGAAGTTTCATTCCCAGAAAAAAGGAAGGTAAAGAAAATTCTTAGTGTTTTCCTTATGTTAACCAAATGTGAGTTTCTTTCCCTTGGGGAAAATTGGGTGTTCACTCTTTATTTTATATCTTCCTGTCTCTTTTGGTCCAGTGGTTAGGTTTTGTGTGGGTTCCTATAGTTGTTTGTTAGATTTTGGCTATGGAGAGGTTGGTTCTATTAAACTTTGATCCAATCTGGGACTTTATTGCTATATCTTTTGTAAGAACTTTATGGGGTTTAGGGTCCCCTTAAAACTTATTTTAACCCTTAATAAAAAAACTAAAACAAATTGTAAATATAATATCTTTACAATGTAAAAATTAAACCAATATCACTACTTACCTCACATATTTTTCAAGATCATATATGATTTGCTTGATATTATTGTTGAATTTGTTTGTGAGAGATATATGTAGAACATACTGCAACAATTATAAAATGACCTTTTCATTGTTTTGTAACATAATATAATGAAATGTACATGTAGTAAAAAAATATATATTAAATACAAAAGAACATCAGTTACCTTAATGAAGGTATGTCAATCATACATTTTAATCCCTAGCCCAAATTCACTTTTCTTTGATATCATTTTGTTTATGTTTGGAGACAATCCTATGGGCAATCAAATTTTTGCATGATTTCTCTTATAGAATTTCTTTGCTAGTCTATTAATAAGCAAGGAATGATACTTATATTTGTTTGGATTCCATTTCTATTTGTTTTAATAAAATTTTTTATTGCACGATTGGATTCATGATGCCACTACAAATTTTGATAATTTTTTCTTTGCCATGCCTTCCATCCAATATTTTTCATAATGTCTCTATATATTATTCCAATATTCACAATATCAAAAAGATGCACAATTTGTAACTATTCATAGTAGGAAAACCTACTAAATTATTTGTGATAAATTTTAAGTCCCTTTGGAAGGTTATCATTAATGCCAAGTGATGACCTTCATAATCATAAATTACATTGTCAATAAATAAAACACAATAGAAAAATATAAATTCCAAACATAAACCATTAGATGAAATGACATTACCTTGACTATTAATTCTATTATATTACAACTTCCATTAGAGGGGTTACACCCTTCATGGATTTGATGCATTCTTTTCTCTCCCTTTGAAAAGTTATTTTTTAGTATTTCAATACTCATGATTTATGCAGAGAAAGTGCCTGTACTCATCAAACATATGCTTTCCTAAACTGTTTGAATGATGAGATTTCATTATTGGACTGCAATCTGGACATGGAATATTTTCCTTTGTTTTAAGTCCTACAAGATAATGTATAATTGAATTAAATATGTTAATTTTAATAATTATAATTAGCATGCACAACTTGAAAATAATAGCATACCACAAAAATGTGCCACAAAAATGTGTTAGCTATAGGGCATCATGAATTTTCCATACAAGCATTGCATGAAATATTAATTATCTTTTTCCTATTATTCTAGAGACATCATGCATAGTGACACCATTCTATAACTCTAACAAGTCATTGATAAGATGCTCAATATATACATTAATATCTTTAACTTGGTACTTACCTAGTTGAATGAGAAAAAATAATTACATAATTATTATAACCATTTTACTACAATATTTATAGTTAAATTTAGATGACTATTAAATGATAAAACATTTGGAACAATCATTTCCAACATTATGTGCTCCCTACTTATTGATATATGTGGAGGAATGTTATTGTTGATAAAAAAAGAAAGACACATTGAGTAGACATATCTCAACTCTTGAAATTGATTAACATCGTCTACTGCCAATGAAAACTTGAGATTTAAAGGTTCTTCTTTAAAGTGTGTTCACTTTTCCTCTATGTCCATGAATGCTAAACCATCCACAAGCATTCAAATATTGTTATCTCAACTTCTATTGCATACATGGTAATCCATAAATTGTGCCAAGCTAGTGCACTTGAATAATCATTTCATACTTGGAATAATGAGAATATAAGGAAGAACCTTGCAAGACATCTTTTTCATTATTTAACTTATTCAATATCTATTCATATGACATCAAGGACATTTTTTTTCAAATTTATGTTGTTTATGATATATAATATAATCATTAAGACAAGAATCTATTGCTTGATACTCCATTCCAATATCTTTCATAATGAAAAGTAATTCTTGGTATGAGGGAGGTGGAATATTTGATGGTGTAACAAAAAGTCACCTATCAATCTACATCAAAAAATATAATTTTTAATATAAAGAATATCAATGGGACACAATTCACACATTATTAACATAATGACATTTATGACATACCTTAACATATGCGAGATTGTTATGTTGGATAAGTCATTCATAACCTTCAAATTCACCAACAATAATACAAAAGAGAGGAGTTATTTTGGATTCTTCATGGGGCTCACACACCTTCTCAAGTAGGGAAGAGACCCAATAACTTTTGAGGGTTCCAATGATTGCTATGGTATTTGTTATAGATCCCCCTCAATTTTTGATTTTAAAAAGGCTCAAAACATGATAACACATGTATTAATAACTGATTCCACATTTACTAATAGTTGATCATTTTTTAGCTTTCTTGTTTGCTGATTAGTCCATTTACGCAAAAAGTACTATTTTTTTGTGAGTGGCTATAAGGGGTGAATATAACAGGTTCTAGGTGAACATTTGAAAAATTCTATTTTAGACCACCTCACAATCTACAAGTTCTCAATAGAGATCTATAAATGCAAAAAAGATGAAATTTTAGCTTTAGGCTCTTTGTCACCTACAAATGCTCACTAAAAATATTGAAAATTTTTTATGTACAAATTAGGAGTTATATTTGCCCGAAGTTAGCCTGGGTTACTATTGGGTCTCTTCCCCTAGAGGTAAATCACAAAAAAACCAAGGTTATTTTGATCATTCCGATCAACTGTGCCAACATTGAATGTGCTATGGATTATTGAATTTGTACCATCATCTTCAATTGTGTTTTCTAGTACGTGATCATCATCTTTTATGGGACCATTATCTTTAGCTTTAGTATTCACACCTCCATATTGATCCACTTAAAAAACCATATTGTCTAGGTTGTGGTGAACCATTTCATGTTCCTTGGGGTACTTGACATATATAAAAATGACCAACACAAATAAACCATGATCATGATCTCATTATCAAGTGATTTCTTATGTATATAAATTGTTAAAATGATATAATGAACAACTTACCAATGGATGATAATCATGTTACCCTTTAATGTAACCATTTTTCTTACAATGTTCCTCATCTATTTCAATTAGAAATCTTCTAGTCTTTAAGCCCTTACAATTTTTTCAGGAAAATAATATTTTCCATCATCTTTCTTTTCAAGTTAGACCACAATATAGAAATTGTGTCATTATTTTTTTCTTTGCTGATATTATTTGGCATAGTCTTTCTTCATAGGGAAAAAAATTGAGCTATGGAAACTTTGGTCTATAACTTTCACAAACTATGGAAAAGGATGTCACAATTTCATTAGTTCTAATCTTGATGGATAACTTTAACCACTAATTATGTGCTCACTTGTCCCAACAAGAAAAAATAGAGGAGTTCTTTGGTGTAATTTAGAGGTTCTTGCAATGGGCTTTCAATACTTGTGAGAAATAGGTCCTACAAATAATTGGATAATATCAGTTGTACAATAGAGTAGGTTCTTTTAAGAGAATTTATTGTTAAAAAATCAATACAACATCCACAATAACAAACCCTAAGAAATAGAAATAATTTTCACAAATAAGAAAGAAAACTTAGACTACTAGCTATGTCAAATTATCAAAAAGAGTATGAAAGCACAAACACGTTAATATGATATGTTGCACAAAAATTGGAAACATGCAACCTTACCATGCAAAAGAAAGTCCAA
>CM053783.1:427376108-427378608 GCA_028749045.1 Cupressus sempervirens
AACATTGACATTTCAAATTCCTTGTTCATTTGTTCTAAAAATTCTTTGCAAAGATCATCATTCCCTGTGAAAATAGTATCATCTACAAATATTTCTGCCAGGACAATCTTATTTTCTGGTCCTTCCTTGATATACAAACTACTGTTATCATTATTTCTTTGAAATCCAATTTGAATAAGATGGCTATGCAATCTTTCATACCATGCTCTAGGGGCTTGTTTCAGACCATACAATGCTTTGTGCAATTTGCAAACCATGTTCTTTTTATCTGGATCTATAAAACCTTCAGGTTGTTCAATGTAGACCTCTTCATCCAGTATACCATTTAGAAATGCTGACTTGACATCCATCTGATAAACTTTAAATCCTTTGTAGGTAGCATATGCTAATAAGGTTCTAACACCTTCCAATTTAGCAACGGGAGAAAAAGTTTCTCCATAATCTATGCCTTCCTCTTGAGAATATCCTTTGCACAATAATCTAGCTTTGTTTCTTGATACTTTACCATTTTCATCCAACTTATTTCTGAAAACCCACTTTGTACTGATTACATTTTTGTCTTTAGGCCTGGGTACAAGAGTCCATGTTTTGTTTTTCTCTATCTGCTCTATTTCTTCATTCATTGCTTCAATCCAATTATCATTTTCTAATGCATCTTTGACAGTTCTAGGTTCAAAATCAGCAAGTAAACAAGTACCTTTCAACTTACTTCTTGTGATGGTTCCTTCAGATTTATTTCCAATGATCTGATCTGCTGAATGATGTCTCCTGACATACTTGGCTAGAACAGGTTCTTTTCCTATTGGATGAATCTTGTCGTTATCTTCTTGCATTTCACCTTCATGCTCGATTTGGTCTGGCTCGGTATCAACTGGCTCGGTATGCACATGCTCGGTTACCTCTGGCTCGGTAATCTCTAATTCGGTATTCTCTGACTCGGTAGACGTTGGCTCGGTAGATGTTTCCTACAACTCGGTTAGTGATGACTCGGTAGAAGAAGGTTTCTGATTCTCAGATGTAGTTGATATTATATCCGGTTCACTGAAGATGAATCTTTTGTAATCTTCTGGTTCTCTTCTGCTTTCTTCTTCAGTCTTTTCTGCAAACTCATCAACTTTCACATGTATACTTTCTATGACTTTGTGAGTAGATAAGTTCAAGCATCTATATGCTTTACTCTTGCATGAGTATCCAAGAAATATACCTTCATCACCTTTTACATCAAATTTACCTTTTCTAGATTCTTTCAAGATATAACATTTACTTCCAAATACTTTCAGATAACTTATATTGGGTTTATAACCATACCATAATTCATAGGGAGTTTTGAATGAGTCTTTTTTTAACTGTACTCGGTTTAAGGTATGAACTGTTGTACTGATAGCCTCCTTCCAGTATTTGATAGCAACATTCTTTTCTATCATCAAGGTTCTTGCACAATTCATGATGGATCTATTCCTTCTTTCAGCTATGCCATTTTGTTCAGGAGTACCTGGTGCTGAAACCTATCTTTTGATTCCTCTTTCAATCCAAAAGTTATTGAATTCATGTGAAATAAATTCACCACCTCTGTCTGACCTTAGGCATTTCAATCTTTTTCCTGTTTCTTTTTCTACTCTTGCCAAATACGATTTGAACTTTTCAAATGCTTCTGATTTGTTCCTTAGGTACATGACGGTCATCATTCTTGAGTAATCATCAACAAAAAGAATAAAATATTTTTCACCAGTATAGCTTTCAGTTTCAATGGGTCCACATAAGTCAGTATGCACAATTTCTAATAAATCTTCAGACTAATAATTTTTTCTTTTAAAACTAGACTTACCCATCTTTCCAATTTGACAATTCTTGCATAAACTGACCTCTGGTTTCTTTAAATCAGGAATGCCTCTCACTTTCTTGAATTTGGTTATCTTTACCAAATTTTCAAAATTCATATGACATAACCTTTTATGCCATAACCAACTCTCTTCTACTTGAGCAATAAAACATGAATGTTCACCAAGTTCAAGATAGAACAAGTTACCTTTAGTTTGAGTACCAGATCCAATCAGCTTTCCTTTACCGTTCAACAGTCTTGCTTTGCCTTGGATGAATTCTACTTTGAGTCCATTGTTGAGTAACTGTGCCACACTCAACAAATTGTGCTTAAGGCCTTCTACCCAATAAGCATTATCACATACAAGTTCCTGGGTTAGAGTGATTCTTCCTTTTCCTTTGATGCAACAAGGTTCATTGTTTCCAAATCTTACACTGCCACCATCATACTCTTCAAATTGATCAAACTTTGTTTTATCTCCAGTCATATGATGTGAGCAGCCACTATGAATGATCCATGTATCATTCTTACTTATGTGAGAGATGAGTGCCATTTCTTCATTGTCAGATTCATCTTTTACAGCAATGTAAACAATCTCATCCTCTTCTTCATCATTAGAATCATTAGAATCTTTAGCCATAAAACATGATTTCTTACTTTTATCCTTAAATGATTTGAGAT